>JAMXBD010003403.1:0-122131 GCA_024138025.1 Combretum micranthum | reverse complement strand
ACAAAATCCATGGAAATCTGGTCACATTTCCATTCTGGTATAGACAATGGTTTCAACAACCCACCCAGCCTTTAATGTTCTCTTTCACTTGTGCATGTTGGACACTTTATCACATAATCTGCCACATCACTTTCATTTTCCATTCCACCGATAATGTCCTTTAAGCTCTTAATACATCTTGTTCCTCTCGGTGTATGTATATCCCGAATTGTGTGCTTCGCTCATGATTTCCTTTTTCATTTCTTCATCATCGAGCACACACATTTTCCTTTCATCCTTATCACCACATCACATCTATTGAAAAATCAATACTTCCCTTCCTGAACTTCCTTCTTTATCCTTTAAATCACTTCATCATAACGCTGGGCCTCCTTAATCCTTTTACTAAAGTTGGCTCAACACCCAATCTTGCTATTTCCATCTCCAAGTCTTTCCCAACAAATCAATACTTAACATCCAAATTCTTTATCAATTCTTTCTGGTCAGTCAAAAGAGTTGCAACTTCACCATGATTCTTACGACTAAAGGCATCGACAATCGTGTTCACATTCCCGGCAGTAATTAATTCCCAAATCGTAATCCTAATTAACTCTAGCCATCTTCACTGCCTCATGTTCAATTCTTTTGGGTGAACAAACTTAAACTCTTATGATCAATGTAGATCTCACACCTTTATTCATAAAATAATTCTCCAATTTTCAAACAAGACAACCGCGGCTAGTTCCAAGCCATGTATGGATAATTTTGCTCATGTGGGCTTAACGCCTTGAACATAGGCAATCACCTTTCCCCTTGCAAGAGAATGCATCTGAGACCATTTCTCGAAGCATCACTATGTACTGTAGGGTTTCTTGGATTGGAAAAACCAAGATTGGAGCAGAAACAAGTCTTTGTTCAATTCTTGAAATTTGATCCCGCTTTTCGTCCAAACAAACTTTTCATTCATTTGCGTCGACTGAGTTACGACTTGGCTATCTTAAAAATCTTAGGAAAATTTTTTGTAATATCCAGCTAAACCAAAAAGCTTCTTACTTCAGTCACGTCTTAGGTGGCTTCCATTCCACCATTGCTTATCTTCTCGGGTCTACTATATGCCCTACCTGAAACAACATGTCTCAAAAATGAGATCGTGTCAGCCAGAAGTCACACTTGGAAAACTTGGCATACAATTTATGTTCCCTTAAGTTTGTAATGCCATGTGAAGGTGCTCTTCGTGTTGCTCCCTCGTCTTCAATTAAATCAAAATACATCAATAAACACAATCACATACTTATCTAACATGGATTTATATTACCCGATTCATCAAGTCATAAATGTAGCAGAGCATTTGTTAATCCAAAAACATCACTTGAACTCATAATGTCCATACGAGTCCGAAAAGCAATTTTTTGTTTTTGGCACATCTTCTGGTTTGACTTTTAATTGATGATACCCCGATCATAGATCAATCCGTGAAAATACACTTGCTCCTTGTAATTGATCAAAAAGGTCATCGATCCTTGAAGTTATACTATTCTTGATGGTAACTTTATTCAACTCCCGATTAATCATAACATAACCTCATTGATCCATCCTTTCTTAACAAAAAGCACAAGTGCACCCCATGGTGACACACTTGGTCTTATGAATCCCTGGTCCAAGAGTTCTTGCAATTGCCTTTGTAATTCTTTAACTCAACAGACCCATATGGTAAGGCACTTTGGATATAGGCTTTGTGTCGGTACCAAGTCAATCTCAAAATCAATTTCTCTCTTAGAGGCAACCTGTACTCATCCGAAGACATGGGAAATTCTTGACAACTATTATCCTCAATCTTAGGTAATCCTTCCTCTTTTCCGTTGCATTAAGAAATTTTCACTTCCATCTCAACCTCTCTATCCATGATCAACTCAAAGAGCCTAGGTCTGTTCTTCTTGAAGCTACGGTCTCACCCATGAATTTAACATCCAATCCATTAACATCCTTAAAATTCACTTTCTTCTTTGACAGTCCACAACGGATTTAGCAACGGCTAGCCAACTCATACCCAAAATCACTCATATCTACTCATCTCCAACACTATTAAATCACACCTCGTACCATTTCCGGAATCTCTATTGGCAATCCTTTAACATCTCATTTGTTGTCACAATGCTCCATAGGGTCTTAACTCGAAAGCTAGCAACAGTGACTATTGTAAACCAACTTGTTAGCCAATCTGGTAGTGATAAACGAGTGTGTGGCTCCCGTATCAACAAAGCATAGGCAGTCACCTTAGCTACTATTGTCTTGCGTCTAACACTTACTAATCACTAACTTCATAACTCCTAACTTACTTCCAACATTTTTAAACTTAACTATGCTTGTTCTTCTTTCCTTAAACTTAAATCTTAACAACTTAAGCAGCAGAAAAGCAAAAGCAAGAGTAAGACATTTACCTATCAAGGCCGAAATCTGGACCATTATCCTCCTCGAGAGCAGCCAATCCAAAATCTTCATCTCCCATTTCCTCACATACCCATTGTCCTTCGAGGTTATAGATGCTCATCCCGTGCATCGCTAACCCAGAGCGGCTACCATTATTTCTACCAGTCCCATTCCCAGGTCTTGTTGTTGCTGATCCTCCAAAAGATCTAGTTGGAACATTCTTCCTTTATGGGCACTCATTGGCAAAGTCTCCCATCTGCTTGTAGACAAAACATGTGGTGATGGCCTTCTTTGGGCTGTTAGCAATCTTGTGAGATGAATCGCCATAGAAATAACACTTATCCTTTAGCTATGGGTAGCTCTTGGGGTAGTGATCCCCCTTACATTTCCAGCAACTAATGCCTTAAGGGTAATGTCCCCCATGTTCTCTTAAAGTCATAAGACGTCTTGAACTTCTTTTTAGAGAGTCCATATCTTGATCACCCATAAAACTTCCTTCCAAAACCGAAGTGTTCTTTATGCACTTTTCCCTTTCTTCTTAGCCCCTTCCACTATCCGGGCTCTTTTCCACTAATTCTCTGAATGATCTAATATCAATTTCTTCCAGCCTCATTCTCAATTCCATCCAATTCGTTAAGAAAACTTGTCTTTTTAGCTCTTCACTATAATTGTAAGAATCCGAAGCATACTGTAGCAACATAGTAAATTCAATTTCATATTGCTCCACTGTTCGGCCCTTCTGAGTAATGTGCAGGAAATCCGAACTAAACTACACCCGGAGACTATCGGGGAAGTAGTTTTCCACAAACTCTTGACAGAACCTTTCCCAAGTGACAGGTGGCATGAGCTCTCTTTGCTTGGAGTCCCACCAAACTTTTGAATTGACCCTAAGCATATAAGTGCCGTAGTCAACTCTTTGGTGGTGTAGTACCTCATAAGCATTGAAAGATCACTCTATCTGAGCTAACCAATCCTCAACCTCATCCGGTCTTCCAAAAGCCCCTTCAAATTACCTGTTACTCTTAAAGAACTCAAGTTGGGAGCTCTTATATGTTCTCATTGGGGGTGGAGGAGGCAAGGGCGTAGTATGAGAATGTACGTTTTCCTATGTAGGCATCCACACAGAAGCTTGTGGTACCAGTGGTGGCGGAGCTGGAGCCGGTGCCTGTGCCAGTAGAGTTTACCGAAGCGCTTCAACCACTTGCGTCATTTGTGCCATTTGTCCAAGCATGGCCTACAAAGCTACTTGAGTAGCATCAGCAGGAGGGTTTGGAGGTGGGGTAGCTTGTTGCCCTTATTCCATATTGGGTTGGTTGGAGGCGCTTTCCTCCTGACGTCTCCTTCTCCTACCACGGCTGTTGCAAATTTTATTTTGCCTAGTTAAGTAATCTTCTCAATATTTTATTAATGTTTTCAAACGAGAAAGCGGAACTAAAGGAAACTGTAATAAAAGCAGAAAATAAAAGTGCAAAAAGGTAGTCAGGAATCTAAATAATAAAATCTTGAAATCATAAAACATGACTATATCTTTATAGAAATTTAAACAGCATGTGCAAAAATCCTCATAAATGTCATGCAAGTAAAATTTTGCGTTTCAAACGACAATGAGGCAACCAACATTTAACAATAACAAAGCAATTCCGAAAACAATCAAGACAACCTAAGAGATATTCTATAAGAGTCTCATTGGGTCGCCTATGGATGTTTCGCAATGCTAAGTCGATTGCTTCCTAGTAGTTACTATCCATAATGGTTAGAAAATAGGATTCTAAGCCTCATACCATGGTCATCGTCCTAGCTACGTCTTCTTTTTAATTCTATTCTATCTTTCATTTTTAATTTTATCCCTCCTTAAGGCTATCTTAGTTGTAGTTATGATTATAAACTTTTAACCATGCTTTGATACCAACTTAAACAGTTACGCCCCAAAGGGTACCCAAAAGGTGATAGTTCACCACACTCAATATTTAAACTTAAGTATGACATCCTTAGTCATCTCATAAGTTTACATATCGGGTGTAAGGTGCACTTACATAATTTTTAGGATCACACTTTGAATCGAATAGTCTTAAGAAGACATACATTAGCATTAAGAGTAGAAATCACAACGAGATAAATAGGTTAAGTCTTTACAAAAGTCAAGGGGGCATACCCCCACCAAAATAATAATAAAAGTCTATCCAGTCTAAAACCATATTACAAACATTAGGGCTTATGTTTAAGAGATTCTCCTAGAAGTTCACACCTCTAGCTACGTCACGACTTCTCCAAAAGCTCCTTCAACCAAAAGATAACCCTGTGAAAAGTTTTCTCTCGGAACAACCGAAAATGGGAACACCACAACAAAAGTATCGTGGTGTAAGCTAACAAGCTTAGTGAGATTCATTTCCAAATATTTAATACTCAATAATAGTATATAACAGACAAGTTATTAACAACCATATGAAATGTACATGCAAATGAGCATACAAGCATATGACTTTCCAGGAGTCATATGTGAATGGATTTACGTCCTCCATTCGGGGTTAAGATAGTCCACAAGACATGCAACCATAAAATCTAATTCTTAATGGGGTGGTCCATAAGTCATGCAACCATAATCCTAAACTCTTTCTCTTAGTTATACAACCTCTGTTGTTTCATTGTAGTAGTTTTATGAGCCTACTCCACATCCGTTAACTTAAGCGATCTCGCATCCTTAATATTAACATAGGCCCCCTCACCTTCCGATAATATATTCTTGTCCCACCAAAGGTATGTTAGCTAATGCAATGTGACTCACTACATGATATGCATGTACAGTTTATTCATATAATCGTGGCATGTTGATTATGTAGATTAAAGGTGATCATAGAGAATTTCAGACAATCCAAGTCTATACTAGCTCATACAATATTTACCACAAGTTTCGTTCCGATATACTTAACATTCATTCACCCAAGAGTAGATCACAACTCATAATAGTTTTATATTTCTCTAATTCTAATGCCACTACGTTTACAAGCACATACATGAGCACAACTATTTAAGAAATGAACTCACTCGGCCATGGATAGAAATCCACTAGTCGTCGTAGTCCTCGGGGAGTGGAAATCCATCCTCCAAATCACCGAAGTACAAGGAAAACCCGAAATGAATATTTCTCATGAGGTTCTATTAACTTAAGAATTCTATTTACTAAGTTCGCCAATTTTCGCATAAGATATAGTCCTAACTTCAAATGACCATATCTAACTCATTTCAACTCGGAATTGAGCATATAATATACCGATTTCTATCTACTTCGAAAGATATATCTATTTCTAATATTATTTCCAAGTTTTGAAAATAATTAGGTCACAAAATAATCTGATAAGTTCTGATCGGTCAAAAATTCCAATTTCGAAAAATAGTTTTGTGGATGTTTGTGATGTTTCTAGCATATAGATCAACCAGACATGCAATATTGATGATTTCCTATCATGAATGGCATGTTATGAACTTGATGCATGCATGTTCTTGATATTATTTACTAAAAGGAAATTTAAGAAACTTTTTATTTGTAAAACTCCATGACTATTTACTTTCAAGAGAACTAGTTTCTTAACTTTGATCATCCTCTTTGTTTTAGATTTATTTCCTTAAGAATATCATTTTATCCTTATTTAACTTGAGTCTTCACTATAGCTATACTTAGGCCTTCATTTCTACATAAAAATTTCTATTTTAAGCTTTGGAAACATGTTTTCAAAGTGGGGTCATTCCAAAATCCGAATTTGGTGAAAAAAAAATTTTTTTGAATGATTCCTTTGGAAAAACTTGTTTAATGCATTAAAAATTAAAGCTTTACTATACCTATTCTTTAAGGACTTCATTTATTACACAAAAATTTCTTTTGAACTTGGTAAATAGGTGTTTTTATGATCATCATCCAAAATACGAATTTCACATGTTGACTATAACTCAAAATTTTCCATCAATTCTACTTCTTTTTTATACATTAATCTCATCAAAACTCATTTCAAGTTATAAAAATCACTACTTAATGATATCTACTACTATAATCTTCATTTTTCATATAAAACATGAGTTTTAGAATGATAAAAGGTTTTTAAAATAAAGCTTTGAAATCATACGAATTTGTCTTTGTACATTTCAAACAAAAACTTTTCTTTGTGAGTTCCTTGTTTTATTTGCCTAAGATCTACCAACTACAACATCTATATTCACAAAACAAAGCCTTTATGAGAATTAATGCAGAAAACATAATCATCCATAAATCATAAATGTCAAAGCATGGTATAAGCAACTAAAATGAGATCTACTACTTGATGTATGAAATGAAGTTTAAAACATGAACATGGGCTTTTATGCTAGATCTCTACTTACCCTACTTTACATGCATAAAACTGAAAAACTCAACAAAACTTAATCAAACACAAGATCACTTGTGATGACTTGATATTCATGTTGTAGAATTTTCTTGTCCCTAGCAAGTTCACTGACTTAGAGTGAAAAACTCATGAATAATCTTGCCATTACAAGATTAAATGTAGAAAGCTTAAGAATCATCACCTAAAGCTTGAAATAGATGAGAAATGAAGAAGACAGAAGCTTGTTGTGTTGTGATGGGGATAGAGGCTCACAGCAATGAAGAGGGGAAAAGAAGGATTTTGTGAAATTTGAACAAATGAAATGAAAATGGAAAGAGAGAAAATTAAAGACTATTTAATTAAGTGAATTAGGGTTAGTTTTGTTTATAAAAAGAGTTAAAATAAAGCAAATTGGAGTCAAATACGAGGAGGGAGGGTGTGCCGGCCTCCATGGTGAAAAAAAGAGAGAGAGATTTGAAATTGTTTTAAATTGTAATATATGTAAAAAAAAGTATTAAATGTAATAATTTGTTAAGAGACAAAAATTATTGGAAAAAAATATAAATAGTGTTTGTAAGGTTGTAATACTAGTATGGGTTATGTGTCACGCCCCGAAGGGTACCCTAAATGTGGCAGTCCGCCGTACACAACATTAAAGCCTAAGAATGATCACCTCCATCATGTGAAGGCTTCCATACTATGTATAAGGCGTCTAACACATAAAGGAGCCACATCGGAATGATACATTTTATGTTGATACAAATGAGTAACAATGTAAAGGAAATATACATTTACTATACTCCAAATACAAAACCATATACTTCAAGATACAATTCATCAAACTTCAACTACATTCATCCTAAGACTTCACTACATAAAGCTATTACAAAGCAAATCGTAAAGCTTAGCCAAAACTTCAAACATTCTTATATCTTGCCGGAATCCGAAACATTCTCGGCTTCACCATCTCGGTCCCCACTTAGCATTCTTGGAATAAACCGCCATTTAAACAACATTGGGGTATAAGCTACACTAGCTAGTGAGATTCATTTCCGCAATAATATACCCAATTGTAAAATATACAAACAAGTTTATTTAAACAATCATATGAATGCACATGCACGTGAGCATACAAGCATATGACTTTCCGGTAGCCATATGTGAATGGATTTACGCCCTCCATTCGGGTTTGGTGGTCCATGAAATGCAACCACAATTCCAATATTTCTCTTGTGGTTTATAGTGCTGCTCCACTGCCCATTAACAACGACCTCATAGGCCCTTGATGTTAACGAAGGTGGTCCTCACCTGTTTTAGTATTGGTTTATAGTGTCTACTCCACTGCCCGTTAACTTAACGACCCTGCAGATCCTTAACGTTAACGAAGGCCCGCTGCCCCGATCAACTTTTGTTCCCACCAAAAGCATTCTCGTAATGCAATGTGACTCACTGATGATATGCATGTACAGTTTATTTATAGAATCGAAGCAAGTTCATTATGCAATTTAAGAGCGATCATAGTATTTCAGACAATCCAAGTCTATACTAGCTCATACAATATTATTTCAAAAGTCTCATTCGATATACTTATCATTCATTCAACATGAAAAGTTCATTTCTCATCAACAATTTCATCTTTACCTAAATCTAGTGCTACTACAATTACAAGCACACTCAATGAGCTAATTACTCAGGAAATGAACTCACTCGGCCATTGGATCACCGGTCTTCTAGTAATAATAATCGGTGGTAGGGAATCGTCGAACTCGAGATAACCTAAAAAGGAAGAAATACTCTAATCAGTATTTCAACTCAAACTAATCCAACGACTTCATACGAACTTATCAAATTCGTAATTCGCGTCCTAAGCGGGAATTCCAACTTAAAACGGCCATAACTTGGTCATTTTAACTCGGAATCTCGCAAATTTTATATCGATTTTCTATCTACTTCGGAAGAGCTTTTTAAATATGAAGTTTAAATCAAGTTTTGAAAATATCTAAGCCTCGGAAAGAGGGATCAGATCTGTACAGTGGGTACATGGATTCCAAAAACGCGTTTTCATGAATGCACTTGAGATTCCTAAGTACAAAATGAAACTAAATGCAATGGCAATGATTTCCCTATCATGAATGTCATGATAGAACTCTAATGAGCCTAAGTTCTTATAGCTCTTTAGGTTTAAAGAATTTACATAAACATTTCTTAGAAAACCATTTCATATTAATGTTTAACAAGTGAGTTTCTACACTTAGTCACACCTACATATTACAAGGATTTTCTTTTAGGAAAACTCTATTTTGCTTAAAGAATTTTGACCCTCATATTAGTTATATCCTAAGGCCTTTATTCTTAAATAAAATCTTCATTTTATAAACTTTTAAGTGGGTCCTTTACTAGGGGGTTTCCAAAAATCCGAATTTAGTAAAGTTCATTTTCAAGTTGATTTCTTTAGGAAAAATGTATTCTATACTTGAAACTTTAAGTGTTTATTATACCTATATCCTAAGGCTCCATTTATTTAAGAAAATACGATTTTTGAAGTTGGAAAAATAGTGTTTTTCTAACCCTACATCCATTATTACGAATTTTGTCTACATGACTTTTAGCTCAAAACTTCTATTGGACTTCATTTCTTGTTTCCAACATTTTCTTTAGAAAAATCTCATTTAGACTCATGAAAAATACTACCAAACATTATCTATTACCCATAGGCTTCATTTCTCTTGTAAAATACATGTTTAGAAGTTGATAAAAGTGTTTTTAACCTAGGTTTCTAAAGTCATCCGAATTTACATAAGTTCATATTTTGAAAAGTATTTTCCTTTTTGACTTTATTAACTTATCTAACCATAGATCTATATGCTAGGAAGATTATTTACTAAAGACAAAAGCATTAAACACTATGAATGCACATAAACTCAAAATAAAGATGAGATCTTAAATGTCTACATGAATATGAGTAGTAAAATGATAGATCTACTATAAAAATGCTTAAATAGGTTTTGAAAACATATAAAACCACATTTTTATAAAGGATCTTTTGTTCAAAACACTTTTGATGAAAACTCATAAAGCTTACGCCTTGAAAGCTCCTTGAAATACAAGATCTAGTGATGGTTTGGTATTCTTGTTTGATATTTCCTTGTCCCTATCAAGAGATCATGGGGACATTTAGTTGGAAATATCCAAGAATAACTTAGCCATAACAAGATCTTATGAGTGGAAGGAGTGAAGGCTCATTTACTTAAAGTAAAATAGGAGATGAATGAAGGTTAAAAGAAGTTGTTTTGTGTGTGTGAATGAGCTATATAGCTCACGGCAAAGGTGGAGAGGGAGAGGATTTTGAGAGTTTTACCTTTTGTAAAGTTTGAAAAAATGAGAGAATGAAGTGAGAGAGAGAAAGTGTAGTTTATATATAAAGTGAAATTAGGTTAAAATGGAATAAAACAATTTTAAAAAATTGCAAATGGAAACTTGTAGGGGGGGGTTTTCATGCCGGCACTATTCACCAAAAAAGGGGGGAAGAAGTTTGATTTTTAAATTTTTGTTTTGATTGATTTGACTTGATGTTTAACTTGTCATGATGTGTAAGGAAAGTTAATGGACAAAAGTTATGGAGAAAAGGAATTGATTTGAGTGATGGTAAGGGTTGAATTTATAAGTGTGCTAATAGGTAGTATAGGTGGTACTTTTTGAATAGTGAAATAGTTGACAAGACAATTTAATTTCCGTAGTAAGGAAATACGAATAAAAAGGCTATAACTGTATTTTTCGTAAGCCGGAAAATTATGAAAAATATTTTTGAAATCCTTATTTTATTTCATTCAAATGAGTATTCATAAAGAAATTTTGAAATTCTAGTTCCGGGGCACGCTTTTCCATAATGGGTCTCGGGATGACCCGGAGTTGAAATTTTCTCAAAATCTGATCTTTTCTTGGTTTGAAATATAATCAAGAACTATATTCAAAATTAATTTTCTTATAAAAGTTTCTTATTTGGAAACCGTGGAAAAGCCGGAATTTGGGTTTCTAAGCTTTTCACAAGCTTAACTAAACCGGTTTAGGGTTTCATTTTCTGGTTTTCGAAGTTTACTTGATTACTAGGAAATCCGGTATACATTATAAAAATAATAAAATTGTGTAATGAAATAAAATGAATAGTGCAAAAGAATAATCAATTACCGGTAGAAATGAAAATACGGTAAAAAGGTTATAACTAACTTTTATAACCCGAAAAATTATATAACTGATATATTTAGAAATCTTATAAAATTACGAGTCTAACGGTACTAATGGTATATTTTTGATATCTCGAGCCCCGGGACACGCTTTTCAAAGTCTATCCGAACGGGTTCGAAATAGGTCAAAAATTTACCAATCTGATAATTATAAACGAACTTATATTACTATGAGTTATTCTATATATTTAAACTACATCTCGGCCTCTAGGGTTAGGGGCGCTAGATTGCCGGACTTACACTATTGTATTCCGGTTAGGGTTTCCGGTGATTTTTCGGTTTAGACCTTTGCCAATTTGGAAACTGATATTTATGTTTATATAACATATTTAATTTGAGAAATTTATTTTAAATTTTATTTTTGTAAGTATTTAATAACTCTTAATGTTTTTGGAATTCTTTAATTGGGTTTCATTTCCGAAAGTTAATCATTATTTACTTTTTAATAATTTGTTTTTGGGCTTTATATTACCCGATTTTACAAGCCGAGCTAAAATGAATTTTTCGTACGTCGTGGTTTTGAATTTGAAAACCACTGAGTTCTTATTTTATTGTTTAAAGATTTTCATTTTCTCAAGATTGAGAAGTTTTTGAATTCGTTCGTGATTTAGGACTTGTCAAAATTCGGTTTTAATTTGGAGTGATTTTTAGGGTTTTTTTCGAAGTTCATTTTGAAATTATTTATTGAAATTTTCCGGGGCTTACATCCTCCCCACCTTAAAGAAAGTTTTGTCCGCAAAACTTGTTACGTGTATATCGTTTATCGAGAAAAGATTATGGATTTTCGAATTATATTTCTAGCACGGTTTATGCTTTGGTTTGTATCATTTCTAAATTTTGCATGATAATATTTTATGAAATATAGCACATACAAATTAATAAGATTTGGCTTAGCGATTCCAACCTTCACTTACACTCTTTTGAAAACCACGGACTTGACTCGAGACCACAGACGACTCGACTCGAACTCGATCGACACTAGACGACTCATGACAACACGACCTTTCATGACTCGATTACTTGACCAACGAAGGTTGTGGATTCGCTTCTCCATTCTTATGTAGCTGTATATACGATATTGTGCTTTATGATTCATATTTCCTTAAACAATATGGTCATCATCGTTTTAAATTCTTATCATCGTGATCATCTTGATGGGATTGAAATCAAGAGATCTCATTGCTTTTTGTATAATCATTTACTTGAAGATCTTATGGAGTTGGGTAATTGAGATTTGATCGCTGAATTTTAACTTTTGTGTAACGATCGTCAGATTTCGATCTTTCAAAGTTCTTTACTTACAAGAAGTTGTATATGGAGTGTCTTGGAATTTGTTAAATTAATCAAGTTTTGTTTAGTTTCCATCATTGGCTCATTTAGCTTTTAACGGTCTCGGGCTTTCCTATTTTTAGTCTAGCCATGTAATCCGAAGGTATTTCTAACAACCTATCTCTTTGATTCTATTTACAGGAAAGTAATGCGGTAGTCTAAGGGTATAGCGCTAACTTGATACGAGTTGCATCTTTGATCCTCACTTCTTCCATGGTAAAGGACTCCAGCTCCTCATCACTAGCTTCTTCATACACTCCATATGTGTGAGGGTTGTGGACTAGATTTCCGGATGTAGTGTTCCTGAAGAACTTCGATTCCTTTTTCCTTTGTTGCTTTTATTCCTATTATATCTCTTTCTCTTCTTCCTTGGTAGATCCAACGAAGCAACATGCGGTTATCCCTTCAGGGCATGTTTTAGCCAAATGTCCCGTTTTTGTGCAAAGAAAGCATCCGGTGGTCATCTTTTTAGGACACTTCTCGACTTTGTGACTAGGGTCCCCATAGAGATAGCACTTGAATTGGAGTTGTGGACACTGAATAGGAGTGTTCTCTCTTACATTTCCAACATTGTAGCTTATCCAATATTATGTCTTCTTCCTTGTTTGGGTCATCATCCAAGGGAAGTGTTCTGACATTTTGACTGGGGTCATTGCAACATAGAACTCCATTTCCTTATTATTTCTTTCCTGCCTCCTCCTTTGAGCATTTTCTATTATCCGTGCTCTTTCTAGCAATCCTTGATTTCTCCTGTTATCAATTCCTCCAATCGAGTCCAAGATCTTCTTTCAAACCATTCAGAAATACTTGTCTTTTAAGTTCCTCACTTTGTTTATATGATTCCGGAGCATATTGCAACAATTTACTGAACTCGGTTTCATATTATTCCACACTATGATCTCCTTGTGAGATATTGAGGAAATCTGCACTGTACTGGACTCTTAAGCTTATGGGGAAATATTTGTCCAAAACTCATATTTAAACATCTCCCATGTAACTGGAGGCGTTAACTCTTTCCTTAGATTCCCACCATACTCGGGCATGTAAGCGGAGCATATGGTTCCATAATTGACTCTCAGACGGTGTGGTACTTCAAAAACATTAAAGGACCTCAATGTGTGCCAACCAATCTTCTGCCTCATCGGGTTTTCCAAAACTCCGTCGAAATACTCGTTACACTTTATGAAGCATGGTAAGAGACTTTGGTTGTATTGAGATGATGGGGGCTCATCTTGCGTCGTTTCTTGCTCATATCTCACAGGTGTAGACGTTGAATTGACAGTCTGTTGCATGTAGCCTCTTATCTGATTAGTAAGCCGTTCAATCTCTATTGAGGCATTTCCCCCTTGGTTAGGTGGTTCAGGTATCGCTTGGTTCTCGGGTCCTAAAGGGGTCATGATGGGTTCTTGTTGTGGTTGGGTATATCTCCTAAAATTTTATTAAGCTCAGGTGAAAATTCTAAATCTTTTATTACGTCTTAAGGCGGTAAAAGAAGCTTAAAGAAACTTATCGGAAATACAGAACACGAAAATGCGGAAATAAAAACATATGTAAGAAATATTGAAATTCTACTGAAATCAAAATCGATAACAAAAACTTCATAATATTCAAAACGAAATACATGAAATCAAGAGAAGATGTAAATCTTTCATTACAAAAGTTCAAAGAAAGGATGCAAAACATACATTAGAATTAATTCATGAACTAGATGATAAACCACAACATCGGTTTACATTTTCAAAACATCTTTGTTTTTTTTTTTTTTTTTAACAAAAAGTTATTTGTTCCTAACGCTTCTCAAGGGTCCTACTACTGTTTCTAGGAGACTGTCTTCTTCCAGACGAGGGTGGCCTCCCACTGGTTACTTCTTTTGGGGGCATCTATTTGCCCAATGTCCTGGTTGTTTGCAGATGAAACAATGTAGAGTTTTCATCCTCGGACAGTCCCGAATCTGGTGCTCAGGATCCCCACAAAGATAGCACTTGTCCTTTAGTTGCGGACACCTCTTTGGATAGTGACTTTCCTTGCACTTCCAGCAATGGACTTGACGTCTCTTGAAAGGTACATTCTGAACAGATAAGTTGGTTGTCTTAGGCCTTCGGACTTCGGAGCTTGAACCAACCATAGAAGAGGGAGTCTCAATCTTGTCCATTGTTACTTGGTGGGGTCCTTCCACCTGAACCGGCATATTTCTGATGAGCACTTGTTGCAAAAGGAGCTTTTGCGTGTCCACCAAACATCCCAAAAGGTTTATGACTTGTTGTATTGAATCTTGTAGGGGTGGAGGGTCTCTAACTTGCTGTTCCTCGAGAGAGTTAGTCGACTGTTGCACGATCTCCTTAGGTAGTCTCCTAGAAATAAGACGAAACGATCACGTTAACCTAGTTATACTACACGCAAGTTGCTTATTTTAGAAAAAGAATTGCACTTTGGTATTTGGTTTTATCTTATTTAAGAAAACGGCGAAAACGCGTTGTTAATCTTACTCACCTAGTTATCTTATAGGTTGAAGGGGTAACTTACGTTCTCTCCTATTTGGCTTGAACCAAGAGTTGGGTTAGGTCACTTATTCTTCGTGCCTTACGGGGTTAAGGTAGGTTTGATCATTCCACCAAATATTTTCCATCCTTAATCCTCTTATAGCCCTTCTTCATGTCATCTCCTTTAGGTCATTCCCTAATTTACCCTTAATTTCCTTAGCTCTTTCGGGATTATCACTCCAGAGAATTTCTCCATGTGGCACATCTTTCATTGATTATTATTTCTTGAAGACTTTCCAACACTTGTACAACTATTTTGTATATTTTCTAGAAATCTCCCAAGTAGTATCTTCGATTATTACAATTTCATTCTTCAGTTATAAAATCCAGTCGTCCTTACTGAAAGGTCATTCCTTAGTTAAGAACTTCTTCTCGTAAGATGTTCCTTATGGTCTGTTGTCTCTTTAAGATCATCCGTCCTAATATAACTATCTCTTACTTTCTCAGAGATCTCCAATCCTCAAATCGTAACTCATGGGTCATAAAGATAAGGCTAATCTCTTTGTTACTTAAGGGTTATCTAAAACTTATTCATTCTTAAGATCATATCCTAGCATTCTATTCTCCTAAAGTCTTCCCACCTAATTCCCAAAACCTTGTCGCTCTGATACCAACTAAACTGTCACGCCCCGAAGGTACCCTAAACGTGGCAGTCCGCCGTACACAATATTAAAGCCTAAGAATGACCACCTCTCATGCGAAGGCTTCCATACTATGTACAAGGCGTCTAACACATAAAGGAGCACATCGGAATGATACATTTTATGTTGATACAAATGAGTAACAATGTAAAGGAAATATACATTTACTATACTCCAAATACAAAACCATATACTTCAAGATACAATTCATCAAACTTCAACTACATTCATCCTAAGACTTCACTACATAAAGCTATTACAAAGCAAATCGTAAAGCTTAGCCAAAACTTCAAACATTCTTATATCTTGCCGGAATTCCGAAATCATTCTCGGCTTCAACCATCTCGGTCCCCACTTAGCATTCTTGGAATAACCTGCTCATTTAAACAACTATTGGGGTATAAGCTACACTAGCTTAGTGAGATTCATTTCCGCAATAATATACTCAATTGTAAAATATACAAACAAGTTTATTTAAACAATCATATGAATGCACAAACACGTGAGCATACAAGCATATGACTTTCCGGTAGCCATATGTGAATGGATTTACGCCCTCCATTCGGGTTTGGGGTGGTCCATGAACATGCAACCACAATTCCAATATTTTCTCTTGTGGTTTATAGTGTCTGCTCCACTGCCCATTAACATAAGCGACCTCATAGGCCCTTGATGTTAACGAAGGTGGTCCTCCACCTGTTTTATGTATTGGTTTATAGTGTCTACTCCACTGCCCGTTAACTTAAGCGACCCTGCAGATCCTTAACGTTAACGAAGGCCCGCTGCCTCCCGATCATACTTTTGTTCCCACCAAAAGCATTCTCGTAATGCAATGTGACTCACTGATGATATGCATGTACAGTTTATTTATAGAATCGTAGCAAGTTCATTATGCAATTTAAGAGCGATCATAGAGTATTTCAAACAATCCAAGTCTATACTAACTCATACAATATTATTTCAACAAGTCTCATCTCGATATACTTATCATTCATTCAACATGAAAAGTTCATTTCTCATCAACAATTTCATCTTTACCTAAATCTAGTGCTACTACAATTACAAGCACACTCAATGAGCATAATTACTCAGGAAATGAACTCACTCGGCCATTGGATCACCGGTCTTCTAGTAATAATAATCCGGTGGTAGGGAATCGTCGAACTCGAGATAACCTAAAAAGGAAGAAATACTCTAATCAGTATTTCAACTCAAACTAATCCAACGACTTCATACGAACTTATCAAATTCGTAATTCGCGTCCTAAGCGGGAATTCCAACTTAAAACGGCCATAACTTGGTCATTTTAACTCGGAATCTCGCAAATTTTATATCGATTTCTATCTACTTCGGAAGAGCTTTTTAAATATGAAGTTTAAATCAAGTTTTGAAAATATCTAAGCCTCGGAAATGAGGGATCAGATCTGTACAGTGGGTACATGGATTCCAAAAACGCGGTTTTTATGAATGCACTTGAGATTCCTAAGTACAAAATGAAACTAAATGCAATGGCAATGATTTTCCCTATCATGAATGTCATGATATGAACTCTAATGAGCCTAAGTTCTTATAGCTCTTTAGGTTTAAAGAATTTACATAAACTTTTCTTAGAAAACCATTTCATATTAATGTTTAACAAGTGAGTTTTCTACACTTAGTCACACCTACATATTACAAGGATTTTCTTTTAGGAAAACTCTATTTTGCTTAAAGAATTTTGACCCTCATATTAGTTATATCCTAAGGCCTTTATTTCTTAAATAAAATCTTCATTTATAAACTTTTAAGTGGGTCCTTTACTAGGGGGTTTCCAAAAATCCGAATTTAGTAAAGTTCATTTTCAAGTTGATTTCTTTAGGAAAAATGTATTCTATACTTGAAACTTTAAGTGTTTATTATACCTATATCCTAAGGACTCCATTTATTTAAGAAAATACGATTTTTGAAGTTGGAAAAATAGTGTTTTCTAACCCTACATCCATTATTACGAATTTTGTCTACATGACTTTTAGCTCAAAACTTCTATTGGACTTCATTTCTTGTTTCCAACATTTTCTTTAGAAAAATCTCATTTAGACTCATGAAAAATACTACCAAACATTATCTATTACCCATAGGCTTCATTTCTCTTGTAAAATACATGTTTAGAAGTTGATAAAAGTGTTTTTAACCTAGGTTTCTAAAGTCATCCGAATTTACATAAGTTCATATTTTGAAAAGTATTTTCCTTTTTGACTTTATTAACTTATCTAACCATAGATCTATATGCTAGGAAGATTATTTACTAAAGACAAAAGCATTAAACACTATGAATGCACATAAACTCAAAATAAAGATGAGATCTTAAATGTCTACATGAATATGAGTAGTAAAATGATAGATCTACTATATGAAATGCTTAAATAGGTTTTGAAAACATAAAAACCACATTTTTATAAAGGATCTTTTGTTCAAAACACTTTTTGATGAAAACTCATAAAGCTTACGCCTTGAAAGCTCCTTGAAATACAAGATCTACTAGTGATGGTTTGGTATTCTTGTTTGATATTTCCTTGTCCCTATCAAGAGATCATGGAGACATTTAGTTGGAAATATCCAATAATAACTTAGCCATAACAAGATCTTATGAGTGGAAGGAGTGAAGGCTCATTTACTTAAAGTAAAATAGGAGATGAATGAAGGTTAAAAGAAGTTGTTTTGTGTGTGTGAATGAGCTATATAACTCACAGCAAAGAGGTGGAGAGGAGAGGATTTTGAGAGTTTTACCTTTTGTAAAGTTTGAAAAAATGAGAGAATGAAGTGAGAGAGAGAAAGTGTAGTTTATATATAAAGTGAAATTAGGTTAAAATGGAATAAAACAATTTTAAAAAATTGCAAATGGAAACTTGTAGGGGGGGGTTTTCATGCCGGCACTATTCACCAAAAAGGGGGAAGAAGTTTGATTTTTAAATTTTTGTTTTGATTGATTTGACTTGATGTTAACTTGTCATGATGTGTAAGGAAAGTTAATGGACAAAAGTTATGGAGAAAAGGAATTGATTTGAGTGATGGTAAGGGTTGAATTTATAGAGTGTGCTAATAGGTAGTACAGGTGGTACTTTTTGAATAGTGAGGAATAGTTGACAAGACAATTTAATTTCCGGTAGTAAGGAAATACGAATAAAAAGGCTATAACTGTATTTTTTGTAAGCCGGAAAATTATGAAAAATATGTATTTGAAATCCTTATTTTATTTCAATTCAAATGAGTATTTATAAAGAAATTTTTGAAATTCTAGTTCCGGGCACGCTTTTCCATAATGGTCTCGGGATGACCCGGAGTTGAAATTTTCTCAAAATCTGATCTTTTCTTGGTTTGAAATATAATCGAGAACTATATTCAAAATTAATTTTCTTATAAAAGTTTCTTATTTGGAAACCGTGGAAAAGCCGGAATTTGGGTTTCTAAGCCTTTCTCACGAAGCTTAAACTAAACCGGTTTAGGGTTTCATTTTCTGGTTTTCGAAGTTTACTTGATTACTAGGAAATCCGGGTATACATTATAAAAATAATAAAATTGTGTAATGAAATAAAATGAATAGTGCAAAAGAATAATCAATTACCGGTAGAAATGAAAATACGGTAAAAAGGTTATAACCGTAACTTTTATAACCCGAAAAATTATATAACTGATATATTTAGAAATCTTATAAAATTATGAGTCTAACGGTACTAATGGTATATTTTTGATATCTCAAGCCCCGGGACACGCTTTTCAAAGCTTGAATCCGAACGGGTTCGAAATAGGTCAAAAATTTACCAATCTGATAATTATAAACGAACTTATATTACTATGAGTTATTCTATATATTTAAACTACATCTCGGCCTCTAGGGTTAGGGGCGCTAGATTGCCGGACTTACACTATTGCATTTTAGGAATTAAGTAGATGATTTAATTGGCGTACGGATGTTGATTATACTGGTAGTTGGACTTTATATTTTTTTTCAAGGGTTCTCGTTTTCTCGAGGCTAAGAAATCTCGTTTTTTGATCTTATTTGGAATTAAGTTTTAACTTGATTCGATTTTTTTTTTTCGGGTTTCATTTCCTGTGTTTGACTCGGTCTAGAATTGAGTTTTTATCTTGAGTCGATTTTTCGGGATTTGAATTTTGATATTAGACTTCTAGGATTATTTTTAAGAATTATGAAATTTTTCAAGGGTTTACAACTAGGTTATGAAACAAGACAATAGAATTGAAAAAAATCAAACCTAGAATTTAACTAATAGGTTAAAATGGAATTACAAATGTCTCTTTCTGTTAAACTAATTAGGAGTCTTCTCTTGTTGTAGGTCTCATTGGGTGAGACTTGTGAACGAGCTAGAAATTTTACAAAAAGGATTGGTGAGACCCTTGTGGAATATTGATTAAGAATGAGAGAGTTATGTGAGGATTTTGCATTAACAAGGACTCCCCGGACTATAGGGGAAATGTTCAGATTGTGGAGGGAAGGATTAAGATACACAAGATGGGCCGCTGTGATCGATCAGTTGAGACATGATCCTATGAGGAGGAGAAATTGGACCCAATTGGAAACAATATATACTTTAGAGCAAATCATGGTAGAATACGGGCGCGAGCCCATGACTAGAGAAGCTACTTTTATTCTAAAGAATGAGGGAAACCTGAACCCCCCCCAAGACTGTCACGCCCTGAGGGTAACCTAGTAGCAGTAGACAAATCTCACTTGAATACCATTACTAGATTACCTTCAAAGAACGACAGGTTTTCAAAACAACAGGATCATTTAATTGCTTGATAAGAAATGACAAATACATGAAGAAATAAATTAGTGAATAAACATTACAGAATTATTACAAACCAAATAGTCTTACTGAAGTACATAACTGATACATTCGCACTAATTAATCTATTCTAATAAAACATAACCATTAGACCAAAGTACAGACTTAGACTTCCAACTCCTAAGCTCTTACCGAAGCTATACTCTTGGAAGTGACTAACCAGGGTCGTAAGGTAAACCTGAAAAGACTGTTGGAGTATGAGCGAAACCACAGCTCAGTGAATAACCAGACATATCATACAACACACAAGTTATTAGTAAATCATATGCAATGCAAACACTCAACCATATGTACAGATACAAGCTTGGATGATCTAGAATCCAAACAGGAAAAAAGATTTACGCCCTCTTTTTAAGGGTTGAAGAACCATTACTCCATGACCCACATGCCCAGGAGAGACTAAGTACACAAGAGAATCAACGATTTCTCATTTTAGGGTTATCACTTTGAATATAATCAATTAAACTGACCATCTCCTACACTCACCTTAGAAACTCCCTAAGTATTAATCATTTCAAAGCGATACTATGGACGGCATTCTTCGGTGCCACTTAGTTCCCGTAGAACTAATGAAACAAAGAAAGCCTTGGAAGAACTAACATATTAGAACAACCAAGCACTAACAGAGAATCGAAATATTAATACGTAGCAGGCCGTCATCCTAATATTTATAATTCGTGCAATGCATGATCATATTATTTCTTTAAGTCAATAATTCTTATTCAATTTTATGGTGATCATACATTACACACAATCATCATCATACTACTTCATAACATCAAATCATTGCATTATAACTTTTGTAAGGATACTTTATCAATCATACAATCAGATCACAACATACTTTCAACAAAACAATCGTTTGATTATCTTTGCATTACATATTCAACTATTTACAAGCACAAATAGTATAATATGACTGAATTACTCACTTGCTCATACTGACTCAGTCGTAATAATCTGCTGGTAGATCCTCTAGTGTATCAAAATCACCTATTAAGATGAATAAAGTATTCATCAATATATTATAGGTTATATAACCAAATTCCTTTATGTGATTAGTGTCTTAAACTTGATATTTATCAAGTTTTGTAGTGACTAATACTAATTATATGTTATTCTATACTAATCTCAATAGAAAATTATCTCTATTTATTATTTCTTAGTGTTGTCGTGTTTCTCCTATTTTATCTCGTATAATTATTTTGTTATTTTTAGAAGTCACATTAATCAAAAATTTAGTTTATTTCAATTTTCATTCTTACCTATTTTATCTATTTAGAACAAATATTTGACTATTTATAACTTTTATTAACACTAAATATTTTCCTTAATTCTAGAGTTTTAAGAATTATTAGATATTAATCAAAGTATTCTAATTATTTGTAGTTACTTATCTATTTAATAAATTCTATATAATATATATAATATGTTTTCAGTAGGTGTATTGCATATATATATATATATATTCTGTTTATTTCAAAACTAGGTTTCGTTGAAGAAATATGAGTGTACACCGGCTCAAAGCCACCGGCTTTGAAACCCAGGTGCCGGTGTTGACTTAGTTTTGCAAAATCTTTCATATTAGCTGCACCGACTTTGAAAGCTATCGGCTTTCAACGTATGTCGGTCCTACGCCGTCGGTATAGATTTCTAGATAGCCGGCTTACACTCATCTTTTCGTGAAAATAAATTTTACGTAGCTTCTGTTCAGTACAAGCCGTCTATACGCCGCCGGCCTATCCATGTAAGCTGTCGGCATTGAGCGACTACACTGCCGGCTTATAGGCAGTGTTAGCACTATTCATCATCTTCCTCGATGATCCGATTCATATTTGTTAAATTTTCCACATTAAAAACATTACTCTTAATACTGTTTGTAAGTGTTTATATAACTTATATATAGTCATACATATATACGTATAATCTTAGATCTCGATCTTATGGAAAAAAAACTAGGGTTTCAGATTTTTACCTCGTTTAAGCTGATCCAATGGAACTCGAAGCTTGTATTTGTGTTCATTGCGTTCCTATGATTATCAAAAGTCAGTCCTAATGCTTAGAATTGAAAGAAAATCATTCGAATTACTTTAACTTACCTTTGAACTTGTATCCAAGGGTTTTCGTATTGTTTTTCCTTTGATTCGTATTTGAATGTTTTGATTTGTTTGGTTTCTGTTTTCAGTTCGTTTTGTTTGCTATATGGGAGTAATTTCATTGTGAAAAAGTTTGAGAGAAGTGAGAGTTATTTGTTTCCTCATTAATGCACTTAAATGTGTATATATATATATATAGAGAAGGAGAAGAGGGTTGCAGTGCTAATTGCTCCGAATTTTCTTCTCTTTGTCTAAGTTTATTATGTTGTTTTCATTGCAATTAATGACATGTTGAGTTGCCAAATAATGATTGGTGTAGAGGTTGCTTTTGTTGACAAATTGGTGAATTATTGATCAAAATTTCGGCTTCTCTTTCTCCTTGCATTTCAGCCGAATTCTTCTCTACCGAATGCATATATATTTATATATATTTTAGTTAATTATTTATCCTAGTTTTATGATAATTTAACAAGTTATACGGGTACAAATTAGCTAATATTTGGAAGTTTTTGTACAAAAATATGTTTATAGGAGTATACAAAACACTTAGATTATCAAATAATACAATTTTAAGTTTTATATATACGTGACTAATTATTCGTATAATTTTATCTCCTGCGATTAAAATTTCTTAAGCTCATTAGGTCAATTTTTATTTTAGGCTTCAATAGCTTAAGAAAATTCGAATTAGATCAATAACGGTTCGATTATTTATTTGAAATTTAGATTTTGAGTTATTTATCAGTTTATGTTTTCGTTGTATATTTATAATCCTAACGGTTTATCTTTAAATTATCGTTTTTTGTCTATAAGCGTAGATAACTATTTACTTAATATCGTATTTGATATAGAGGCTAAACTATATATATATATATATAATCTTTAGTTTTTAATATCTATCGCGAGATCTTATTAGTAACGTTTAATATTATCTAGGAATCTTGAATTTAGAGTTTAAATCTAAGTACAGGCTCATTACTACTCATCGTTCTAATCTCGAATTATTGTTAAGTTCAAAATCAATCATTTAATCTCCATATTTATATTTTTCTATTTGAATCTATTTGTAAAACAAGTTTCGGATTTGAGAATTAGATTTTCCTTTAATCATATCTTGAATTATTCATTCAAAATACGAAATCTCGTTTTTAGTATCAGTTAGGGTTAAAGAAATTCTTTACTCACTTTCTAAATCCTTTATCTGCCTAAATTCCAGGTATTGATCTATTCTTAAACTTTGATTAAAATCTAAATCTATTATCTAGTTCATACAATCTATTGTAAGATCGTATATTAATGTGGAAAATTCCCAGGGTTTACACAGACTTTAGGGTATGTATCACTCTAGGTCCATTGTATGTGTATGCTCATGATAACTTGTCTGACCACCACGACTGGAACATAGCTGATGCGTGGAATCACATTATATGGCATGCAGTTTATCTAGATATTATCCCATCACATGTAATCATCCCACCTCCACCAGCTAGGGATATAGGTATGCAACTTAATAATGCACCTGTGTTAGAAGTGGGTAATGAGGCAGAGGAAGAAGTGGAGGAAGAGGAGGAAGAAGAGGATCCTGAAGAGGAGCCTAACTGGGAAGAGAATGTAGTACCAAGAACCCCTACCCTACCTATAGAGCCAGCATTAGACGCGAACCCGGAACCCAATCCTGTTGTATGGGATTTCAATCGAGTTTTGGAGATTCCCGATAGTGGGAGAGTAGAGCCTGAGATAGATCCCCTATTATGGAGGGACATTTACATTGAAGGTGAATGTCCTCCTGTACTTGATGTGGCGGTCCTTGAACCCGTGGCTCTTGAGCCTATGGAAGTAGATATGTGGATAAGGGACTTAGGAGAGAATCTGAGATAGTGGAAAATCAAGTGGATGAACCAAAAGTGAGAATTGAAGAGGAGGAGGTGAATCCGAGTGAGGAGCAGGGAATGGAAAGAGAGGAAGAAAGTGAGGAGCACAACCAAGAGGCTCTAGTCCAACCCACTAGGAGGCGGAGGATGAATGTAAGGGAATACCTTAGTCTGTTTGTCCGTCAGGATGACGATGGATCTTCCAGCAGGGGATGACCTTTTAGTTCGACCCCTTATGATTCTAGTGATGAATGAAAGGTGGAAAGATAATTCAACCCATGAAAGTCCAAGTGAAGTCTTTTCTTTTCTTTCTTTCTTTTGTAGCAAGCAATGCGGGATGCCAATTTGCTTTAGGATCTCTAGACAATTTAGTATTTTGATCTTTTCTTTTCCTTGTATTTTGTTTTGTTTTTGGATAAGAGAAAGATGTTTAGAATTAGGACTAGAATGTAGCTTGCCAAATT
Source organism: Combretum micranthum (assembly GCA_024138025.1). Classification (NCBI taxonomy): domain Eukaryota; kingdom Viridiplantae; phylum Streptophyta; class Magnoliopsida; order Myrtales; family Combretaceae; genus Combretum; species Combretum micranthum. The sequence continues at coordinate 97,347 of JAMXBD010003403.1, read as the reverse complement.
TTGTGGGCTGAAATCTCCGATGTAATTCCTTGTATGGCTTGCAAAAGTAATGAAGGATCATGTTTATTTCAAAGGAAAGAAGTTATGAGAATCTAGCATGTTAGACATTAGTCATAAAAGGACATTAACCACATATAAATTGCATGAGTACTCATTCATTCATGTCATTATTTTGAACTTGTAAATTTATTTCCTTATGTATGGGTTCTTTTGTTTTCCTTATGATTATATGAAGTTTTATGAGATTGATATGCATTCAGAAATATTGATTTCTGAATTCTCTCAAAGTTATGAACCTTGTTTGACAAATTAACTCTTTCAAAGTTGAAAATGTTAAAAAGATACTCAAAGTTACTAAATAATGTGTAAACAGACGAAACCGACGGATTCGGAATCGGGAGCAAGAACCTCTCCCGAACGAAGCCGACCAACCTATTGTACCTCAACCGAATCCACAAGGAGTAGCACCCCAGCACCTGCAAGGTGATGTGATGAATGCGATTGGGCAATTGACCAATCTTTTAAATACATTCATCCAGAACCAAAATCCAAATCAGAACCTGCACTAAGGGCAAAGTGTCCGAGCTTCTGCTCCGCTACCACCACCACCTGCAAATCACCGGGAAGTGACTGCTGAAGCACCAGCTCCACAGGAAGAGCATTCATACAATGTATCCTTACCACCACCTCCACTATACCGGACTCATCGAAGCTCCTTACCGAACTCCATTAAAAGTAACCGATATTTTGATGGGGCATTCGGTAAACCCGATGAGGCTAAGGATTGGTTAGCTCAAATTGAGCGATCTTTTGCTGCTTTCGAGATCCCACCTTATTTACAATTGGAATATGGGACATATATGTTGAGATATAATGCAAGGGTGTGATGGGACTCTAAAAGAAGAAGCTTGGCTCTCTCGATTACATAGGAATCCTTTCGCCAGGAATTCTTGGAAAATTAATTTCCCTCCAGTCTAAGAGTGAAGTATAGTGTGGACTTTCTCCATGTTAAGCAAAAGGGAAGGACTGTGGAACAATATGAAATCGAATTTACTCACTTGCTGCAGTGTGCACTTGAATCCTTCAGGGACAGTAAGGAATTAAAGAAACAGGTATTTTTGGGAGGTCTGGATAAGGAATTATGGATCAAGTTGGAAGAATTCGGAGTGAGAACCTACCCCGAGTTGGTAGAAAAAGCTCGAGTGATAGAAGGAGCCAGGAAAAGGAAATATCAGGAACCCGATAAAAGAGTATTCGGGAGAAGTTCGTTCGATGCCTCGAGCTCAGGATTTAAAGGGAAGAGGTACAAACCGTACCATGGATTCAAGGATGATACTAGTGGAAGACCGACTCAGTTAAAGGTTAATGTCACTTGCTGGAAATGCAAGGGGACTCATGTCCCTAGGCAATGCCCATTGTTAAGAAACAAGTGTTACTATTGTGGCAAGTCTGGCCATATGGTTTATACATGCCTAAAGAAGATGGCCATGACTTGTTTCATCTGCAAGGAGAAGGGGCATTTGGCCTTAGAATGCTCACAACGAAAAAGTGTGGCGGCTCGACCATTTGGGACTTCGAGCAATACCAACCCTATGAGGTCAGGTAGTAAAAATGGGAGCCGTGTTGCTTCGACAATGCATGGAATGAAACTCTATAACTTTGAAGGCCAGTGGATGGTAAAGGAAGATAAGGATGAGGAGGTGGAATTGGCGGCCATGGACCAAAGTGACGGTATGGATGGCGGCCTGGTGACAAGTTAGTAGCAAGACCCTCTTAATTTGAAAGTTATTTATTTAATCATTTTCTGTAATAAATTGAAACCTGTTTATGGGAAAGCTGGAAATTAAAACCCTAAATAGGTAGCTATGAGAGTGTTTTAGGGTTGAGTAGTGATGGATCTTTGTTGACCACAGGATACATACGGGTGAATAAAATGGAGGCTTACGTTTTGTTTGACACGGGAGCGACACACTCGTTCATCACCACTAGTTTGGCTAATCAACTTGGATTACCTATAGGCACAACTACTGTTAGCCTGAGAATTAAGACACCTACCGGAAGTGTTGTGTCAACTCGATAAGTAATAAAGGACTGCCCATTGGAAATTCAAGGATACCACTTGAAAAGTGATTTAATAATATTGGAGATGAACAAATATGAAGTTATCCTTGGCATGAACTAGTTAAGCAAGGTAAAAGCCGTAGTGGATTGCCAAAAGAGGATGGTGTGTTTCTATGATCAGTCGGGAAGAGATGTGGAGTTCGTAAGAGAAACCCTAGTTCCAAGAAGGTTTGGATTGAACTCTTTCGAACTGATGATGGAGGATGAAGAGATAGTACCTATTCAAGGTATCTTGGATGAAGAGGAAACTCGGGAGGAAAAGGACATACCTGTGGTAAACGAGTATTTGGATGTGCTCCCAGAGATTTTGCCTGGGTTACCACCAAATAGGGAAATTGATTTTGAGATTGTTTTGGCTCCAAATACCAAACCGATATCTAAAGCACCATACCGGATGGCAGTAGCCGAGTTAAAAGAACTAAAGACTCAATTACAAGAACTCTTGGATCAAAAATTCATAAGACCAAGTGTGTCTCCATACGGTGCACCTGTCCTGTTCGTAAAGAAAAAGGATGAATCAATGAGGTTGTGTATCGATTACCGTGAGTTAAATAAGGTGACCATCAAGAATCGATATCATTTGCCAAGAATTGACGATTTGTTTGACCAACTGCAAGGAGCATGCGTGTTCTCACGCATTGATCTGCGTTCGGGATACCATCAGTTAAGAATAAAGCTTGAGGATGTACCAAAGACGGCTTTTCGTACTCGTTTTTACATTACAAGTTCCTGGTGATGTCGTTTGGACTAACCAATGAACCTGTAAGCCCCGGAAAATTTCAATAAATAATTCCAAGATGAACTTCGAAAACAAACCCTAAAAATCACTCCAAATTAAAACCAAACTTCGACTAGTCCTAAATCACGAACGAATCCAGAAATTTCTCAATCTTGAGGAAAATAAGAATCCTTAAAAACAAAATAATAACTCAACATACTTCAATTCCAAAACCACTACATACGGAAAATTCTATACGTAACTCCGACTTATAAAATCGGGTAATATAAAGCCCAAAAACAAATTATTAAAAAGTAAATAATTATTAACCTTTGGAAATAAAACTCAATTCAAAGAATTCCGAAAACGTCGAGAGATATTAAATACTTACAAAAATAAAATTTAAGATAAATTTCTCAAATCAAATATATTGTATAAATATAAAATATCAATGTCCAAATTGGCAAAGATCTAAACCAAAAAATCACTCGGAAACCCTAAGTGGAATACAGTAGTTTAAGTCCGGTAATTTAGCACCCTTAACCCTAGAGGTCAAGGTGTAGTTTAAGTGTGTAGAATAGCTCGTAATAATATAAGTTCGCTTAAAAATATCAGATTAGTAAATTTTTGACCTATTTCGAACCCATTCGGATACAGACTTCGAAAAGCGTGTCCTGGGGCTCGAGATATAAAAAATATACCATTAGTACCACCGCATTCTTTGTCCAGAAATCTAGTCTACAACCCTCACACCTAGGTAGTGCATGGAGAAGCTAGTGATGAGAAGTTGGATTCCATTGCAATGGAAGGAAGTGAGGATCAAAGATGCAACTTGGTATTAGGATAGCGTTATACCTTTAGACTACTGCATATTCCTGCCTACCAATAGAATCAAGGAGATAGGTTGTTAGAAATACCCTTGGACTAAATAGCTAGGCTAAGTATAGGAAAGCTCAAGACCATTAATAGCTAGAATGAGCCAATGATGGAAACTAAAACAAAACTCGATTAATTTAATGAATTCCAAGACACCCCTCATACGACCACGTGTAAATAAAGAACTTTGAAAGATCGAAAATCTATGACGATCGTTACACAAAAGTTAAAACTTCAGTAATCAAATCTCAATTACCAAACTCCATAAGATCATCACAAGTAATAATTATACAATAAAGCAATGAGATCTCTTGATTTCAATCCCATCAAGATGATCACGATGAGAAGAGTTTAAAACGATAATGACCATATTGTTTAAGGAAATATGAATTATAAAGCACAATATTGTATATATAGCTATATAAGAATGGAGAAGCGAATCCACAACCTTCGTTAGTTAAAGTAATCGAGTCATGAAAGGTCGTGTTGTCGTGAGTCGTCTAGTGTCGGTCGAGTCGAGTCATCTGTGGTCTCAAGTCAAGTCCGTATCGTTCTCTAAAAGAGTCATGTAAATGAAGGTTGGAATCGCTAAGCTAAATCTTATTAATTTGTATGTGCTATATTTCGTGAAATATCTATCATACAAAATTTAGAAATGATACAAACCAAAGCATAAACCGGTGCTAGAGATATTACTCGAAATTCACAATCTTTTCTCGACAAACGATATACACGTAACAAGTTTTGCGGACAAAACTTTCTTTAAGGTAGGGAGGATGTAGGCCTCGGAAAATTTCAGCAAATAATTCCAAGATGAACTTCCAAAATAAACCCTAAAAATCCAAATTAAAACCAAACTTCAACTAGTCCTAAATCACGAACGAATCCAGAAATTTCTCAATCTTGAAGAAAATAAGAATCCTTAAAAACAAAATAATAACTCAACATACTTCAATTCCAAAACCACTACGTACGACAAATTCTATATGTAACTGTGACTTATAAAATCGGGTAATATAAAGCCCAAGAACAAATTATTAAAAAGTAAATAATTATTAACCTTTGGAAATAAAACTCAATTCAAAGAATTCCAAAAACGTCGAGAGATATTAAATACTTACAAAAATAAAATTTAAGATAAATTTCTCGAATCAAATATGTTGTATAAATATAAAATATCAGTTTCTAAATTGGCAAAGATCTAAACCGAAAAATCACCTGGAAACCCTAAGTGAAATACAGTAGTTTAAGTCCGGCAATCTAGCGCCCTTAACCCTAAAGGCCGAGGTGTACTTTAAGTGTGTAGAATAGCTCGTAGTAATATAAGTTCGCTTAAAAATATCATATTGGTAAATTTTTGACCTATTTCGAACCCATTCGGATACAGACTTCGAAAAGCGTGTCTGTCACGCCCCATAGGGTACCCTAAACGTAACAGTCCGCCACATGCCATATAAGATTCCCGAATTACCACCTTAGTCTTTCGAGAGTCTCATATAGATGTAAGGCGTACCTTTACACAATAGCGTACAAGTCCGAATGGAGATAAAAGCTTAATTTGGCATGCATGGGCAATAGGATATAATTCATGAACATAAATAAATATTACATAATTCTAAGGGGCATTCCCCCGCAAAAGAATATTTAGCGGTCCGTTACAGTCATCCAAGTCTTAGAAGTTTTCTATGGAAGTCTAATACAAAAATTATAACTTCTAGGGAAAACTCCTAGCTTTGGTACCTGTTCAGCCGGGTCTCTTCGCCTAAGCCATAAATGCGTAAGCTGCAAAAGGAATGGTCTGTAGGGATGTAAGCTAACTAGCTTAGTGAGTGTAATCTCCCACAAAAACATTTATATCACAACAATTCAACCAAGTTATTAATCAAGCAAGTGTATGCATCAAACACATGAGTTCAACATACATATGACCAACCGGAAATCATATGTGGATGGAATTGCGCCCTCCATCCCGGGTTAGCAGATTAACGAATCCTGCGGTACGATAATATCCCATTTATGGCTCACGGCTAACCTACGATTATTTAATGTCGTTTATGGTTCACGACTAACCTACGATTATTCGATGTCGTTTATGGTTCACGACTAACCTACGATTATTCGATGTCGTTTATGGTTCACGACTAACCTACAAATGCTCATGCTCCATCCCCTTGTGATATGCACATGTCAAATTATCATTTACTCAAGTAGTTGATTAAGCCAATTTACTCAGGCGATCAATCAATTTATCAGACAATCCATCATAGCTAACTATACAATCAAAGTTTATCACCCGGTTTCGATATTCTTAATTTGTTTCTCATATCAACAACAATCATATAATTTCCCAATAATCCCCATTATTCATATTCCATTCAATTGACCTACATTCTAGTGCACTACTTTACAAGCACATACAATAAATGAATTGGGAAGAAAAACTCACTCCGCCATCGGTACTCCGGTCTTCTAGTAGTAATAATCCGGAGGTAACTCGTCACCGTCCACGGGTTCACCTATTCATATAAGAAATTACCCTAATAAGTATTCTATCAACTTAGGACACTAAAACTCTAAGGAAACTTAGTGAAATCGGAATTCGCGTCATTTCCGAAGTTCCGTTTTAAAATGGCCATAACTTGGTCGTTTTAAGTCGGAATTTCGCAAATTATATACCGATTCCTATCTACTTCGGAAGAGCTTTCCAAATATGAAGTTTAAATCAAGTTTTGAAAATATCTAAGCCTCGGAATTGAGGGATCAGATCTGTACAGCGGGTTCCTTGATTCCAAAAATGCGGTTTTGATGAATGCATTTGAGATTCCTAAGTGTAATATGATGCTAAATGCAATGGAAATGATTTTCCCTATCATGAATGTCATGATGTGACTTAAGGAGTCTATGTTCTTATAACTTTTAGATTTAACGATTTTTAGAAAACAAACTTTCCTTAGAAACCATTTCCTCTCAAAGCTTAGTAAGTTAATTTACTACACTTGACACATTACATTTTGTATGGATTTCTTTAGGAAAACTCTATTTTGTTTAAAGAATATTTGACCCTTATATTAGTTATATCCTAAGGCCTTTATTTCTTTAATAAAATCTACATTTACAAACTTTTAAGTGGGTCTTTTACTATGGGGTTTCCAAAAATCCGAATTTACACAAGTCCATTTTCAAGTTGATTCCTTTAGGAAAAATATATTTTATACTTGAAACTTTAAGTATCTATTATACCTATATCCTAAGGACTTCATTTATTTAAGAAAAATCATTTTTGAAGTTGGAAAAATAGTGTTTTCTAACCCTTCATCCATTATTACGAATTTGGTTTTCATAACTTTTAACTCAAAACTCCTATGGACTTCATCTCTTGTTTTCAACATTTTCTTTAGTAAAAACTCCTTTAGACTCATGAAAAATACCACTAATCATTATCTATTACCCATAGGCTTTATTTCTCTTATAAAATATAAGTTTAGAAGTTGTTAAAAGTGTTTTTGACCTTGGTTTTCAAAGTCATCCGAATTTTCAAAAGTCTTTTTCTTGTAAAGTACTTTTCTTTTTGACTTCATGGACCCATATATATATAGATCTATACACTAGAAAGTCATTTACTAAAGACAAAAGTGTTAAAGACTATTTATGCACATATGAACAAAATAATAATGAAACTATAAATGCCTACATGCTCATGAGTAACAAGATGATGGATCTACTTTATCAAAAGCTTAAATGAGTTTTAAAAACATAAAAACCATATTTTTATAAAAGATCCTTTGTTTAAAAGACTTTTTGATGGATAAAAGTAAAGCTTTTGGTATAGGAAACTCCTTTAAAAGATAGATCTACGTAATGGTTCGGGATTTTTGTTTAGATATCTCATTGTTCCTACTAAAAGATCATGGGAACATAGAGTTGAATAACCAAAAATCACTTAGCCATAACAAGTTTTATGAGTTGGAAGTAGTAGATCATAACTTACTTGAAGTGGATGGAAGATAGAAGAGAAAAATGGAAGTTGTGAATGTGTGTGTGGGGGCTTAAAAGTTTCGGCCACAAGGGGAAAAGAGGAGAGAAGAGAGAGCTTTTGCACTTTAGAAAAATTTGGAAAGTGAAGAATGAGGAGAGAGAGAATAAAGGTAGTTTATATATAAGTTGAATTAGGTTAAGTGAATAAGAAAAGGAAATAAAAAAAAATAAATGGAGCATGGATGGGGGGCATGTGCGCCGGTTTTGGAACAAAAAAGGGGGGAAAAATTGCTTTGTTTCACATTATAACCTTGATTTGATTTGTATCATTAGTCATAAGTTGAAGTGAAATGAAGAAGGACAAAAGTTATGGAAGAATGGAAGAGATGTGATTGATGAAGGTTAGATTGTAGGGTGGCTAATAGGTAGTGTAGGTGTACTTTATGAATAGTAATGAATAGTTGACAAGACAATTTAATTTCCGGTAGTAATGAAATACGAATAAAAAGGCTATAACTGTATTTTTCATAAACCGGAAAATTATGAAAAATATATTTTTGAAATCCTTATTTTATTTCGGTTCTAATGAGTACTCATAAGAATATTTTTGAAATTCTAGTTCCGGGGCACGTTTTTCTATAATGGGTCTCGGGATGACCCGGAATTGAAATTTTCTTAAAATCAATATTTTCTTAGTTTGAAATATATTCAAGAATTATAATCAAAAGTAAATTTTCTTAGAAAAGTTTATTAATTGGAAACCGAGGAAAAGCCGGAATTAGGGTTCCTAGTTCTCACTCCAGGCTTGAGCTATTCCGGTTTAGGGTTTTGGTTTCCGGTTCTAGGGTTATCTTAGCTACTTGAAAAACCGGGGTTTACAACCTACCCACCTTAAAAAGAGTTTTGTCCTCAAAACTGAACTGACGTACCTTGATTCTCAAACAACTCGGGGTATTTCCTTCGGATTTCCTCTTCGGCTTCCCAAGTCGCTTCCTCAGAAGTGTGGTTTCTCCACAACACTTTAACGTATCTAATCTCTTTGTTCCGAAGCTTCTGAGTCTTCTTATCCAAGATTTCTACTGGGTGTCTTCGTAGGTGAGATTTTCCTTTAACCGAATCGGTTCCAACTCCACTATCCGCTCAGGGTCAGGTACATACTTCCTTAACACTGATACGTGGAACACATTATGAACTCCCGACAAACCTGGCGGCAGGGCTAGCCGATAGGCCAAATCTCCCACTCTTTCCAAGATCTCAAAAGGTCCAATATACCTTGGGCTTAATTTCCCTTGAGCCCGCATCTCTTTATGCTCTTGATTGGGTTTATTTCAAATAGACATGATCGCCTACTTGAAATTCCAGCTCTCTTCTCTTCAGATCAGCCCAACTCTTCTGCTGTCTTGAGCCTCTTTCATTTTCTGTTGAATAACCCGGACTTTGTCTGCTGCTTCTTGAACCAATTCAGGACCAATAGCTAGCTTTTCCACATCATCCCAAAACAGAGGGGACCTACAACGCCGTCCATATAGGGCTTCGTATGGTGGCATCTGAATGGTTGAGTGGTAGCTATTGTTATAGGCAAACTCAATTAGGGGTATATGATTATCCCAACTTCCTTTGAATTCCAATATGCAAGCCCTTAACATGTCCTCTAAGGTCTGAATGGTTCGCTCAGACTGTCCATCTGTCTGAGGATGGTAGGCAGTACTGAAATGCAACTTGGTGCCTAGGCTCTTTTGTAGGCTCATCCAGAACTTTGAAACAAATCTTGGATCCCGGTCTGAAATAATCCCTGCGGTATACCATGAAGTCGCACAATCTCTTGATGTAAATCCTAGCCAATTTGTCCAATGAATAGGTCATATTAATTGGTAGGAAGTGTGCTGACTTTGTCAAACGATCCACTATAACCCAGACCGCATCACATCCTGTGGATGTCCTCGGGAATCCACACACAAAGTCCATTGAAATTTGATCCCACTTCCATTCGGGATAGGTAGTGGCTTTAATAATCCACCTGGCCGTTGATGCTCCACTTTGACTTGCTGACACACGGCACACTTCATAACAAAATCTGCCACATCCCTCTTCAATCCATTCCACCAATAGTGGCTTTTTATGTCCTGATACATCTTTGTACCTCCCGGATGCACCGTGTAACCGGAGTTGTGAGCTTCGCTCATGATCTCTTTTCTCAATTCTTCATCTTCCGGTACACACAATCTTCCTTTCATTCTAACCACTTCTTCATCATCCAGGGTAAAGTCACTATACTTCCCTTTGAGTACTTCTTCTTTGATCCTCTTTATCGCCTCATCATATCTTTGGGCTTCCTTAATCCTGTCGATCAAAGTGGGTTCCATAACCAAATTTGCTATCTCCACTTCGACATCTTGCCCTACGAATTCAATTCCTTAACCTTTCGAATTCCTTTATCAGCTCTTTTTGTTCTGTGATTAGGCTGCCACTTCTCCATAATTCTTTCTGCTCAAGGCGTCAGCTACAGCATTTACCTTTCCCGGGCAGTAATTTATCCCAAATCATAGTCCTTGATGAGTTCCAACCACCGTCTCTGCCTCATATTTAACTCCTTTTGTGTGAACAAATACTTGAGACTCTTGTGATCTGTGTACACTTCACATCTTTGCCCATACAAATAATGTCTCCATAACTTCAAGGCAAAAACCACAGCGGCCAATTCCAAATCGTGTGTGGGATAGTTCTGCTCATGAGGCCTTAATTGCCTGGAGGCATAGGCAATGACTTTCCCTTCTTGCATCAGTACACAACCGAGGCCATTCCTAGAGGCGTCGCTATGCACTGTGTACGGCTTTTCAGGATCGGGCAATACCAAAATTGGAGCTGATACTAAGCGCCGTTTCAACTCTTGGAAACTTTGCTCCCTCTTATCTGTCCATCGAATTTCTCATTCTTTTGCGTCAGTTGAGTCAAAGGTTTGGCAATCTTGGAGAAATCCTTTACAAACTTGCGGTAATAACCAGCCAAACCTAGGAAGCTTCTCACTTCGGTTACCGTTTCGGGCTGTTTCCAATCCACTACAGCCTTGATCTTTTCTGGGTCTACTGATATTCCTTCTCCCGTCACTACATGTCCAAGAAAAGATATTCTATCCAACCAAAAATCACACTTGGATAGCTTGGCGTACAACTTATTTTCTCTCAAGGTTTGTAACGCCATTCTTAGATGCTCCTCATGTTGTTCTCTGGTCTTTGAATAGATTAGGATGTCGTCTATGAACACAATTACACATTTATCCAAGAGCGGTTTGTATACTCGGTTCATGAGGTCCATGAATGCAGCAGGTGCATTAGTTAATCCAAACGGCATCACTAAGAACTCGTAGTGCCCGTACCGTGTGCGAAAGGCTGTCTTAGGCACATCTTCCGGCTTTATTCTCAACTGGTGATAACCGGAGCGCAAATCAATGCGCGAGAACACACTTGCCCCTTGGAGCTGATCAAAGAGGTCGTCGATTCTTGGAAGGGGGTATCGATTTTTGATGGTGACTTTATTCAATTCCCGATAATCGATACATAATCTCATAGACCCGTCCTTTTCTTTACAAACAACACCGGTGCGCCCCATGGCGACACGCTGGGTCTTACGAATCCTTGATCCAACAGCTCCTGTAATTGGGTCTTTAATTCCTTCAATTCCACCGGAGCCATCCGGTATGGTGCCTTTGATATCGGCTCTGTACCTGGAGCTAGAGTGATTTCAAAATCAATCTCTCTTTTCGGTGGTAAACCGGGTAAGACTTCAGGAAATACATCCTCAAACTCATTCACCACGGGTATGTCACTCTTTTCTCCTCTTTCCTCTCTAATCCAGGCATCTTCTATTGGCACAATTTCCTCGTCTTCCATCATTAGCTCGAAGGAGCTTAAACCAAGATCTCTTCGCACCGTGATCTCTCCAAGGAAGTCTACTCTCTCCTTCCTGTGGTCATCAAAACTTATCATCTTTCTTTGACAGTCCACAATGGCTTTAACCTTACTTAGCCAATTCATCCCAAGAATAACTTCATATTTACTCATCTCCAAGACTATCAAATCACTTGTTGAGATGTGTCCTTGGATTTCTAGCAAACAATCCTTTATTATCTCTCGAGTCGACACAACACTACCTGTGGGTGTCTTAATCCTTAAGGTTGTGGTTGTCATGGCTATGGGTAGACCAAGCCGCTTAGCCAAGCTGGTAGTGATAAAGGAGTGGGTGGCTCCCGTATCAAACAACACATAAGCTTCATTCCCATTTACTCCTATGCGTCCTGTTACCATAAACATTTATCACTACTTGGTCCTAATCACTCAACAACTATCTATTCCAGGGTTTCCATATTTCAGCTTTTCCTCTTACACAGGTTTTAAATTTCCTTTATAAAAACTTGCTACGAAACAAAGAACTTTATCTTAAAAAGGAACTTGTTACTAACCTGTCACCAGGCCGCCATCCACATCGCCGTCTTGATCCAGCGCGGCCAGCTCCATGCCTTCCTCCTCATCATCCTCGATCATCCATTGGCCTTCAAAATTATACAGCCGCATACCATGCATGGCCGAGGCTGCACGGCTTCCACTTCTGCTACCGGACCTTTGGGTGTTATCATTTCCTGGATTCCCGTAAGGGGTAGTCCACTTTTCCTCTGAGGGCACTCGGAGGTTACATGGCCCTTTTCCTTGCAAAGGTAGCAGGTTATAGTCATCTTCTTTGGGCAAGCATAAACCAGATGACCTGCTTCGCCACAAAAGAAACACTTGTCCTTCAGCTGGGGACATTGCCTTGGGTAGTGGCCTCCCTTGCACTTCCAGCAGGAAATATTGGACTTGGTTTGGTTAAACCTCCCACCAGAATTATCCTTAATACCGTGGTAGGGCTTGAACTTTTCCTCTGTAGCTCGAGCTGGAGGCATCAAAGTGCCTTTTTCCGAACACTCTTTTGTCCGGTTCAGCATACTTTCTCTTCTTGGCCCCTTCAATCAAACGGGCCTTTTCGATCACCTCAAGGTAGGTCGACAATCCAGATTCATGTATCTTTATCCTTAGGTCCTCATCGAGACCTTCCAGGAATACTTGTTTCTGCAGCTCCTCACTATTCTTGTATGACTCAGGAGCATACTGCAGTAGGTGATTGAATTCTGTTTCATACTGCTCAATTGTTCTGCCCCTTTGTCTTACATGCAGGAAATCTGCACTGTACCTTACTCGAAGACTGGCGGGGAAATAGTTCCCTAGGAACTCTCTACGAAAGGTCTCCCAGCTAACTGGGGTTGCCAAACTCCTTCGTTTAGACTCCCACCATACACGTGCATTATATCTTAACATGTATGTGCCGTACTCCAAACGGAGGTGTGGTGGGGTCTCATATGCTGCAAAAGAACGCTCAATTTGAGCCAACCAATCTTCCGCCTCATCGGGCTTTCCAAACGCCCCATCAAAGTAGCGGTTACTCTTTATGAAATCAGGGAGGGAACTCCTCTGGTAACCTCTTGGTGGTGGAGGGGGTGGATAACGAGCATTATATGATTGCTCCTCTGGTGGCATGGGAAACTCCTCTTGCATTCTCCTGTATGGAGGGGGTGGTGGAGGTGGTAAAGGTGCAGAACCCCTTAGACTTGGTTCGGAGTTTTGGGGTTGGTTCTGGTTTTGATTCTGGATGAATGCAGCAAACATATTTGTCAAATTCCCAATGGCATTCATCATAGCTGCCTGGGGGTCAGGCTGAGCAGCTTCAGGTATGCTAGCTTGGGGTTGATCTGGTTGATTCGCACTACTAGCCTCACTTGGGAGTGGTTCTTGCTCCCGGTTTCGGTTCCTCCGGTTTCGTCTGTTACATATTGTCTTAATAAGTTTTATTTCTTCTTTAGAGTTTTGCGGTTATAAAACGTTGGCTAAAGAGTTTTCGAAAATTCTAGAATAATTTAGAGAAATAGAATTCATAAAAAGGCTCAAAGAAAATTTAAAGCTCCAAGTCGTTCACAAAAAGGCTCTTAAGTAAAGAAATCATAGCAATCAAAGGAATTCCAAATCAAGAAATCATAATAATAAAGAATTTGAATCAAATGATGATATGAATGAGATTATGATTATGCAATTAAGTATAATGAATGTAGTCTACTACTAATGCAAAAGTATGATGCTTGTGAAACTTCATTCTTGGAATCAACATAAACTTCATTGACTTGTTTGTGCCGTACAAAAGTTGTTTTCAAATAAGCTTGCAAAATTGGACAACACAAAACAATTCTTCCGAAACTAACCGATAATCTACTAATAACATCTAAGGACATGGAAGGAAAAGACAAGGAAAACAACATACTAGACCATAAAGAGATCCTAAGGCAATTTGGCATCCCGCATTGCCTACTATTCAAAAGAAACTATTGGACTTATGGGATACTACATCCTTCATTCTAATCAGAGTCGTCTGGTGAGGGGCTGGGGAGTCGTCCTCGACTAGAAGATGCTCCATCATCCTTTCGGATGAACTGACTCAAATAGGCCCTAACAGTCAACCTCCTTCTCTGAGCGGGTCGGGCTAGAGGCTCTGGTTCCTCCTCTTCCTCTCTTCTTCTTCCTCTTCCTCTTCTTCTTCTCTTACTTCTTGATCTCCTACTTGATTGTTTTTCCTCTCTATCAACTCTATCATTAGATTCATTCCTAATTCCCATCTCTCTTTCGCCTCTTCCTGCTTCTTCCCACATCCTACTCCACCTTTCTCTGAATTCACTTATCCAAGGGTCAGCTTCATTCATTCCCTCCACAGGTTCTGGACTACCGGTTCAGGGGCTATGCCTCAACCTCAGGGGGTGCTCGCCTACTGGGTATAATTCTTTCCATACGGTGGGGTCGAATTCTGGTTCTGCCCTCCCACTATCGGGTATGTCCAGATCCTATTGAAATCCCATACATGGTTGGTAGTGGTTGGGTGTTCTGGAGCCATGGACTGGAGGGGTAGGGGATCTAGGCATTTCTTCTTCCATCCAGTTTGGGTCTCTTCTGGGTCTTCCATCCTCCTCAGATTCTTCCACATTATTTTCTTCTCCCCATTGTTTCCTTCATTCCCTTCATTTTCTCAACAGCTGGGGCATTAATCAGGTGTACTCCCCCGTTTCCTACTTTGCGGAGCTGGGAGCTCCTCTAGGAATGGGATAAGATCAAGGTATCTAGCTTGCCACACAAAATGATTTCTGTATCTGCCAAATTCCAATCCTATGATCATCAGGTCATCACGGGCATGTACATAAAGTGGTCCTATGCCATGCCAATTCCAAAGTCTGGGTGGGTGGGACTTCCTTCATTCTTAAGAATAATGTGCTTCTCTTAACAAGGGTTCTCCGCATATTCTACCATCACCTCTCTAGGTATAAATAGTCTCCATGATTGTCCATCTTCTTCTCCTTATTGGTCATCCTTAATGATCTATCACAGATATCCATCTTGTGTATCTAAGGCCCTCTTTCCATAGCTTATACATCTCTTTTATTGTCCTAGGTCGCTGGACCAAAGCAAAGTCTTCACATAAAACCCTTAACCGAAGCCGGTATTCCACCATGGTTTCATCTAGTCTTTTGGTGAAGTTCCTAGCTCTTTCTCGGGTTTCACCCAAGGAAACCTACAACACGAACACTATTAATTAGCCTAGCTTTAACTCATTTTTATCTAGTTACTTAGTTCTAGGTTTGATTTTAACTCTCTTGTCATGCCTAATAACCTGTGACTCTGATACCACTTAAACTGTCACGCCCCATAGGGTACCCTAAACGTAACAGTCCGCCACATGCCATATAAGATTCCGAATTACCACCTTAGTCTTTCGAGAGTCTCATATAGATGTAAGGCGTACCTTTACACAATAGAGTACAAGTCCGAATGGAGATAAAAGCTTAATTTGGCATGCATGGGCAATAGGATATAATTCATGAACATAAATAATATTACATAATTCTAAGGGGCATTCCCCCGCAAAAGAATTTAGCGTCCATTACAGTCATCCAAGTCTTAGAAGTTTTCTATGGAAGTCTAATACAAAAATTATAACTTCTAGGGAAAACTCCTAGCTTCTGTACCTGTTCAGCCGGGTCTCTTCGCCTAAGCCATAAATGCGTAAGCTGCAAAAGGAATGGTCTGTAGGATGTAAGCTAACTAGCTTAGTGAGTGTAATCTCCCACAAAAACATTTATATCACAACAATTCAACCAAGTTATTAATCAAGCAAGTGTATGCATCAAACACATGAGTTCAACATACATATGACAACCGGAAATCATATGTGGATGGAATTGCGCCCTCCATCCCGGGTTAGCAGATTAACGAATCCTGCGGTACGACAATATCCCGTTTATGGCTCACGGCTAACCTACGATTATTCGATGTCGTTTATGGTTCACGACTAACCTACGATTATTCGATGTCGTTTATGGTTCACGACTAACCTACGATTATTCGATGTCGTTTATGGTTCACGACTAACCTACGATTATTCGATGTCGTTTATGGTTCACGACTAACCTACAAATGCTCATGCTCCATCCCCTTGTGATATGCACATGTCAATTATCATTTACTCAAGTAGTTGATTAAGCCAATTTACTTCAGGCGATCAATCAATTTATCAGACAATCCATCATAGCTAACTATACAATCAAAGTTTATCACCCGGTTTCGATATTCTTAATTTGTTTCTCATATCATCAACAATCATATAATTTCCCAATAATCCCCATTATTCATATTCCATTCAATTGACCTACATTTAGTGCACTACTTTACAAGCACATACAATAAATGAATTGGGAAGAAAAACTCACTCCGCCATCGGTACTCCGGTCTTCTAGTAGTAATAATCCGGAGGTAACTCGTCACCGTCCACGGGTTCACCTATTCATATAAGAAATTACCCTAATAAGTATTCTATCAACTTAGGACACTAAAACTCTAAGGAAACTTAGTGAAATCGGAATTCGCGTCATTTCCGAAGTTCCGTTTTAAAATGGCCATAACTTGGTCGTTTTAAGTCGGAATTTCGCAAATTATATACCGATTCCTATCTACTTCGAAGAGCTTTCCAAATATGAAGTTTAAATCAAGTTTTGAAAATATCTAAGCCTCGGAATTGAGGGATCAGATCTGTACAGCGGGTTCCTTGATTCCAAAAATGCGGTTTTGATGAATGCATTTGAGATTCCTAAGTGTATATGATGCTAAATGCAATGGAAATGATTTTCCCTATCATGAATGTCATGATGTGAACCTTAAGAGTCTATGTTCTTATAACTTTTAGATTTAACGATTTTTAGAAACAAACTTTCCTTAGAAACCATTTCCTCTAATTTTAGTAAGTGATTTATTACTTTGACCACATCTACATTTTACATGGATTTCCTTTAGGAAAAACTCTACTTTGTTTAAAGAATATTTGACCCCTATATTAGTTATATCCTAAGGCCTTTATTTCTTTAATAAAATCTACATTTATAAACTTTTAAGTGGGTCTTTTACTATGGGGTTTCCAAAAATCCGAATTTACAAAGTCCATTTTCAAGTTGATTCCTTTAGGAAAAATATATTTTATACTTGAAACTTTAAGTATCTATTATACCTATATCCTAAGGACTTCATTTATTTGAAAATATCATTTTTGAAGTTGGAAAAATAGTGTTTTCTAACCCTTCATCCATTATTACGAATTTGGTTTTTCATAACTTTTAACTCAAAACTCCTATGGACTTCATCTCTTGTTTTCAACATTTTCTTTAGTAAAAACTCCTTTAGACTCATGAAAAATACCACTAATCATTATCTATTACCCATAGGCTTTATTTCTCTTATAAAATATAAGTTTAGAAGTTGTTAAAAGTGTTTTTGACCTTGGTTTTCAAAGTCATCCGAATTTTCAAAAGTCTTTTTCTTGTAAAGTACTTTTCTTTTTGACTTCATGGACCCATATATATATAGATCTATACACTAGAAAGTCATTTACTAAAGACAAAAGTGTTAAAGACTATTTATGCACATATGAACAAAATAATAATGAAACTATAAATGCCTACATGCTCATGAGTAACAAGATGATGGATCTACTTTATCAAAAGCTTAAATGAGTTTTAAAAACATAAAAACCATATTTTTATAAAAGATCCTTTGTTTAAAAGACTTTTTGATGGATAAAAGTAAAGCTTTTGGTATAGAAACTCCTTTAAAAGATAGATCTACTTGTAATGGTTCGGGATTTTTGTTTAGATATCTCATTGTTCCTACTAAAAGATCATGGGAACATAGAGTTGAAATATCCAAAAATCACTTAGCCATAACAAGTTTTATGAGTTGGAAGTAGTAGATCATAACTTACTTGAAGTGGATGGAAGATAGAAGAGAAAATGGAAGTTGTGAATGTGTGTGTGGGGCTCAAAAGTTTCGGCCACAAGGGGAAAAGAGGAGAGAAGAGAGAGCTTTTGCACTTTAGAAAAATTTGGAAAAGAAAGAATGAGGAGAGAGAGAATAAGATAGTTTATATAGGAAGTTGAATTGGGTTAAGTGAATAAGAAAAGGAAAAAAAAAAAATAAAATGGAGCATGGATGGGGGGTGCATGTGCGCCGGGGGGGGGGGGAATTGCTTTGTTTCAACATGATATAACCTTGATTTGATTTGTATCATTAGTCATAAGTTGAAGTGAAATGAAGGGACAAAAGTTATGGAAGAATGGAAGAGATGTGATTGATGGTAAGGTTAGATTTGTAGGGTAGGCTAATAGTAGACTAGGTAGTGTAGGTGTACTTTATGAATAGTAATGAATAGTTGACAAGACAATTTAATTTCCGGTAGTAATGAAATACGAATAAAAAGGCTATAACTGTATTTTTCATAAACCGGAAAATTATGAAAAATATATTTTTGAAATCCTTATTTTATTTCGGTTCTAATGAGTACTCATAAGAATATTTTTGAAATTCTAGTTCCGGGGCACGTTTTTCTATAATGGGTCTCGGGATGACCCGGAATTGAAATTTTCTTAAAATCAATATTTTCTTAGTTTGAAATATATTCAAGAATTATAATCAAAAGTAAATTTTCTTAGAAAAGTTTATTAATTGGAAACCGAGGAAAAGCCGGAATTAGGGTTCCTAGTTCTCACTCCAGGCTTGAGCTATTCCGGTTTAGGGTTTTGGTTTCCGGTTCTAGGGTTATCTTAGCTACTTGAAAAACCGGGGTTTACAACCTACCCACCTTAAAAAGAGTTTTGTCCTCAAAACTGAACTGACGTACCTTGATTCTCAAACAACTCGGGGTATTTCCTTCGGATTTCCTCTTCGGCTTCCCAAGTCGCTTCCTCAGAAGTGTGGTTTCTCCACAACACTTTAACGTATCTAATCTCTTTGTTCCGAAGCTTCTGAGTCTTCTTATCCAAGATTTCTACTGGGTGTTCTTCGTAGGTGAGATTTTCCTTTAACCGAATCGGTTCCAACTCCACTATCCGCTCAGGGTCAGGTACATACTTCCTTAACACTGATACGTGGAACACATTATGAACTCCCGACAAACCTGGCGGCAGGGCTAGCCGATAGGCCAAATCTCCCACTCTTTCCAAGATCTCAAAAGGTCCAATATACCTTGGGCTTAATTTCCCTTGAGCCCGCATTCTCTTTATGCTCTTGATTGGGTTTATTTCAAATAGACATGATCGCCTACTTGAAATTCCAGCTCTCTTCTCTTCAGATCAGCCCAACTCTTCTGTCTGTCTTGAGCCTCTTTCATTTTCTGTTGAATAACCCGGACTTTGTCTGCTGCTTCTTGAACCAATTCAGGACCAATAGCTAGCTTTTCCACATCATCCCAAAACAGAGGGGACCTACAACGCCGTCCATATAGGGCTTCGTATGGTGGCATCTGAATGGTTGAGTGGTAGCTATTGTTATAGGCAAACTCAATTAGGGGTATATGATTATCCCAACTTCCTTTGAATTCCAATATGCAAGCCCTTAACATGTCCTCAAGGTCTGAATGGTTCGCTCAGACTGTCCATCTGTCTGAGGATGGTAGGCAGTACTGAAATGCAACTTGGTGCCTAGGCTCTTTTGTAGGCTCATCCAGAACTTTGAAACAAATCTTGGATCCCGGTCTGAAATAATCCCTGCGGGTATACCGTGAAGTCGCACAATCTCCTTGATGTAATCCTAGCCAATTTGTCCAATGAATAGGTCATATTAATTGGTAGGAAGTGTGCTGACTTTGTCAAACGATCCACTATAACCCAGACCGCATCACATCCTGTGGATGTCCTCGGGAATCCACACACAAAGTCCATTGAAATTTGATCCCACTTCCATTCGGGGATAGGTAGTGGCTTTAATAATCCACCTGGCCGTTGATGTTCTACTTTGACTTGCTGACAACGGCGCACTTCATAACAAATCTGCCACATCCCTCTTCAATCCATTCCACCAATAGTGGCTTTTTATGTCCTGATACATCTTTGTACCTCCCGGATGCACCGTGTAACCGGAGTTGTGAGCTTCGCTCATGATCTCTTTTCTCAATTCTTCATCTTCCGGTACACAATCTTCCTTTCATTCTAACCACTTCTTCATCATCCAGGGTAAAGTCACTATACTTCCCTTTGAGCACTTCTTCTTTGATCTCTTTATCGCCTCATCATATCTTTGGGCTTCCTTAATCCTGTCGATCAAAGTGGGTTCCATAACCAAATTTGCTATCTCCACTTCGACATCTTGCCCTACGAATTCAATTCTAACCTTTCGAATTCCTTTATCAGTTCTTTTTGCTCGTGATTAGGCCTGCCACTTCTCCATAATTCTTTCTGCTCAAGGCGTCAGCTACAGCATTTACCTTTCCCGGGCATAATTTATTCCCAAATCATAGTCCTTGATGAGTTCCAACCACCGTCTCTGCCTCATATTTAACTCCTTTTGTGTGAACAAATACTTGAGACTCTTGTGATCTGTGTACACTTCACATCTTTGCCCATACAAATAATGTCTCCATAACTTCAAGGCAAAAACCACAGCGGCCAATTCCAAATCGTGTGTGGGATAGTTCTGCTCATGAGGCCTTAATTGCCTGGAGGCATAGGCAATGACTTTCCCTTCTTGCATCAGTACACAACCGAGGCCATTCCTAGAGGCGTCGCTATGCACTGTGTACGGCTTTTCAGGATCGGGCAATACCAAAATTGGAGCTGATACTAAGCGCCGTTTCAACTCTTGGAAACTTTGCTCCCTCTTATCTGTCCATTCGAATTTCTCATTCTTTTGCGTCAGTTGAGTCAAAGGTTTGGCAATCTTGGAGAAATCCTTTACAAACTTGCGGTAATAACCAGCCAAACCTAGGAAGCTTCTCACTTCGGTTACCGTTTCGGGCTGTTTCCAATCCACTACAGCCTTGATCTTTTCTGGGTCTACTGATATTCCTTCTCCCGTCACTACATGTCCAAGAAAAGATATTCTATCCAACCAAAAATCACACTTGGATAGCTTGGCGTACAACTTATTTTCTCTCAAGTTTGTAACGCCATTCTTAGATGCTCCTCATGTTGTTCTCTGGTCTTTGAATAGATTAGGATGTCGTCTATGAACACAATTACACATTTATCCAAGAGCGGTTTGTATACTCGGTTCATGAGGTCCATGAATGCAGCAGGTGCATTAGTTAATCCAAACGGCATCACTAAGAACTCGTAGTGCCCGTACCGTGTGCGAAAGGCTGTCTTAGGCACATCTTCCGGCTTTATTCTCAACTGGTGATAACCGGAGCGCAAATCAATGCGCGAGAACACACTTGCCCCTTGGAGCTGATCAAAGAGGTCGTCGATTCTTGGAAGGGGGTATCGATTTTTGATGGTGACTTTATTCAATTCCCGATAATCGATACATAATCTCATAGACCCGTCCTTCTTCTTTACAAACAACACCGGTGCGCCCCATGGCGACACGCTGGGTCTTACGAATCCTTGATCCAACAGCTCCTGTAATTGGGTCTTTAATTCCTTCAATTCCACCGGAGCCATCCGGTATGGTGCCTTTGATATCGGCTCTGTACCTGGAGCTAGAGTGATTTCAAAATCAATCTCTCTTTTCGGTGGTAAACCGGGTAAGACTTCAGGAAATACATCCTCAAACTCATTCACCACGGGTATGTCACTCTTTTCTCCTCTTTCCTCTCTAATCCAGGCATCTTCTATTGGCACAATTTCCTCGTCTTCCATCATTAGCTCGAAGGAGCTTAAACCAAGATCTCTTCGCACCGTGATCTCTCCAAGGAAGTCTACTCTCTCCTTCCTGTGGTCATCAAAACTTATCATCTTTCTTGACAGTCCACAATGGCTTTAACCTTACTTAGCCAATTCATCCCAAGAATAACTTCATATTTACTCATCTCCAAGACTATCAAATCACTTGTTGAGATGTGTCCTTGGATTTCTAGCAAACAATCCTTTATTATCTCTCGAGTCGACACAACACTACCTGTGGGTGTCTTAATCCTTAAGGTTGTGGTTGTCATGGCTATGGGTAGACCAAGCCGCTTAGCCAAGCTGGTAGTGATAAAGGAGTGGGTGGCTCCCGTATCAAACAACACATAAGCTTCATTCCCATTTACTCCTATGCGTCCTGTTACCATAAACATTTATCACTACTTGGTCCTAATCACTCAACAACTATCTATTCCAGGGTTTCCATATTTCAGCTTTTCCTCTTACACAGGTTTTAAATTTCCTTTATAAAACTTGCTACGAAGACAAAGAACTTTATCTTAAAAAGGAACTTGTTACTAACCTGTCACCAGGCCGCCATCCACATCGCCGTCTTGATCCAGCGCGGCCAGCTCCATGCCTTCCTCCTCATCATCCTCGATCATCCATTGGCCTTCAAAATTGTACAGCCGCATACCATGCATGGCCGAGGCTGCACGGCCTCCACTTCTGCTACCGGACCTTTGGGTGTTATCATTTCCTGGATTCCCGTAAGGTCGGGTAGTTCCACTTTTCCTCTGGGCACTCGGAGGTTACATGGCCCTTTTCCTTGCAAAGGTAGCAGGTTATAGTCATCTTCTTTGGGCAAGCATAAACCAGATGACCTGCTTCGCCACAAAAGAAACACTTGTCCTTCAGCTGGGGACATTGCCTTGGGTAGTGGCCTCCCTTGCACTTCCAGCAGGAAATATTGGACTTGGTTTGGTTAAACCTCCCACCAGAATTATCCTTAATACCGTGGTAGGGCTTGAATCTCTTTCCTCTGTAGCTCGAGCTGGAGGCATCAAAGTGCCTTTTTCCGAACACTCTTTTGTCCGGTTCAGCATACTTTCTCTTCTTGGCCCCTTCAATCAAACGGGCCTTTTCGATCACCTCAAGGTAGGTCGACAATCCAGATTCATGTATCTTTATCCTTAGGTCCTCATCGAGACCTTCCAGGAATACTTGTTTCTGCAGCTCCTCACTATTCTTGTATGACTCAGGAGCATACTGCAGTAGGTGATTGAATTCTGTTTCATACTGCTCAATCGTTCTGCCTCTTTGTCTCACATGCAGGAAATCTGCTGTACCTTACTCGAGACTGGCGGGGAAATAGTTCCCTAGGAACTCTCTTCGAAGGTCTCCCAGCTAACTGGGGTTGCCAAACTCCTTCGTTTAGACTCCCACCATACACGTGCATTATATCTTAACATGTATGTGCCGTACTCCAAACGGAGGTGTGGTGGGGTCTCATATGCTGCAAAAGAACGCTCAATTTGAGCCAACCAATCTTCCGCCTCATCGGGCTTTCCAAACGCCCCATCAAAGTAGCGGTTACTCTTTATGAAATCAGGGAGGGAACTCCTCTGGTAACCTCTTGGTGGTGGAGGGGGTGGATAACGAGCATTATATGATTGCTCCTCTGGTGGCATGGGAAACTCCTCTTGCATTCTCCTGTATGGAGGGGGTGGTGGAGGTGGTAAAGGTGCAGAACCCCTTAGACTTGGTTCGGAGTTTTGGGGTTGGTTCTGGTTTTGATTCTGGATGAATGCAGCAAACATATTTGTCAAATTCCCAATGGCATTCATCATAGCTGCCTGGGGGTCAGGCTGAGCAGCTTCAGGTATGCTAGCTTGGGGTTGATCTGGTTGATTCGCACTACTAGCCTCACTTGGGAGTGGTTCTTGCTCCCGGTTTCGGTTCCTCCGGTTTCGTCTGTTACATATTGTCTTAATAAGTTTTATTTCTTCTTTAGAGTTTTGCGGTTTATAAAACGTTGGCTAAAGAGTTTTCGAAAATTCTAGGAATAATTTAGAGAAATAGAATTCATAAAAAGGCTCAAAGAAAATTTAAAGCTCCAAGTCGTTCACAAAAAGGCTCTTAAGTAAAGAAATCATAGCAATCGGAATTCCAAATTAAGAAATCATAATATTAAAGAATTCTGAATCAAATGATGATATGAATGAGATTATGATTATGCAATCAAGTATAATGAATGTAGTCTACTACTAATGCAAAAGTATGATGCTTGTGAAACTTCATTCTTGGAATCAACATAAACTTCATTGACTTGTTTGTGCCGTACAAAAGTTGTTTTCAAATAAGCTTGCAAAATTGGACAACACAAAACAATTCTTCCGATACTACCGACAACTTCTATCTAATAACATCTAAGGACATGGAAAGGAAACAGACAAGGAAAACAACATACTAGACCATAAAGAGATCCTAAGGCAATTTGGCATCCCGCATTGCCTACTATTCAAAAGAAACTATTGGACTTATGGGATACTACATCCTTCATTCTAATCAGAGTCGTCTGGTGAGGGGCTGGGGAGTCGTCCTCGACTAGAAGATGCTCCATCATCCTTTCGGATGAACTGACTCAAATAGGCCCTAACAGTCAACCTCCTTCTCTGAGCGGGTCGGGCTAGAGGCTCTGGTTCCTCCTCTTCCTCTTCTTCTTCCTCTTCCTCTTCTTCTTCCTTTCTTCTTCTCTTCTGCTTCTTCTTCTCTCACTTCTTGATCTCCTACTTGATTTGTTTCCTCCATCAACTCTATCATCAGATTCATTCCTAATTCCCATTTCTCTTTCTGCTTCTCTTCCTGCTTCTTCCCACATCCTACTCCACCTTTCTCTGAATTCACTTATCCAAGGGTCAGCTTCATTCATTCTCCACAGGTTCTGGACTACCGGTTCAGGGGCTATGCCTCAACCTCAGGGGGTTGCTCGCCTACTGGGTATATTCTTTCCATACGGTGGGGTCGAATTCTGGTTCTACCCTCCCACTATCGGGTATGTCCAGATCCCTATTGAAATCCCATACAACTGGTTCGGGTAGTGGGTTGGGTTGTTCTGGAGCCATGACTGGAGGGGTAGGGGATCTAGGTATTTCTTCTTCCATCCAGTTTGGGTCCTCTTCTGGGTCTTCCTCCTCCTCAGATTCTTCCACATTATTTTCTCTCCCTCATTGTTTCCTTCATTCCCTTCATCTTCCTCAACAGCTGGGGCATTAATCAGTGTACTCCCCCGTTTCCTACTTGTGGAGCTGGAGCTCCTCCTAGGAATGGGATAAGATCAAGGTATCTAGCTTGCCACACAAAATGATTTCTGATATCTGCCAAATTCCAATCCCTATGATCATCCAGGTCATCACGGGCATGTACATAAAGTGGTCCTATACCATGCCAATTCCCAAAGTCTGGGTGGGTGGGACTTCCTTCATTCTTAAGAATAAATGTGGCTTCTCTTAACATGGGTTCTCCCGCATATTCTACCATCACCCTCTCTAGGGTATAAATAGTCTCCATGATTGTCCATCTTCTTCTCCTTATTGGATCATATCTTAACTGATCTATCACAGATATCCATCTTGTGTATCTAAGGCCCTCTTTCCATAGCTTATACATCTCTTTTATTGTCCTAGGTCGCTGGACCAAGCAAAGTCTTCACATAAAACCCTTAACCGAAGCCGGTATTCCACCATGGTTTCATCTAGTCTTTTGGTGAAGTTCCTAGCTCTTTCTCGGGTTTCACCCAAGGAAACCTACAACACGAAAACTATTAATTAGCCTAGCTTTTAACTCCAATTTTATCCTAGTTACTTAGTTCTAGGTTTGATTTTAACTCTATTGTCATGCCTAATAACCTAGTGCTCTGATACCACTTAAACTGTCACGCCCCATAGGGTACCCTAAACGTAACAGTCCGCCACATGCCATATAAGATTCCCGAATTACCACCTTAGTCTTTCGAAGTCTCATATAGATGTAAGGCGTACCTTTACACAATAGAGTACAAGTCCGAATGGAGATAAAAGCTTAATTTGGCATGCATGGGCAATAGGATATAATTCATGAACATAAATAAATATTACATAATTCTAAGGGGCATTCCCCCGCAAAAGAATATTTACGGTCCATTACAGTCATCCAAGTCTTAGAAGTTTTCTATGGAAGTCTAATACAAAAATTATAACTTCTAGGGAAAACTCCTAGCTTCGGTACCTGTTCAGCCGGGTCTCTTCGCCTAAGCCATAAATGCGTAAGCTGCAAAAGGAATGGTCTGTAGGGATGTAAGCTAACTAGCTTAGTGAGTGTAATCTCCCACAAAAACATTTATATCACAACAATTCAACCAAGTTATTAATCAAGCAAGTGTATGCATCAAACACATGAGTTCAACATACATATGACCAACCGGAAATCATATGTGGATGGAATTGCGCCCTCCATCCCGGGTTAGCAGATTAACGAATCCTGCGGTACGACAATATCCCGTTTATGGCTCACGGCTAACCTACGATTATCGATGTCGTTTATGGTTCACGACTAACCTACGATTATTCGATGTCGTTTATGGTTCACGACTAACCTACGATTATTCGATGTCGTTTATGGTTCACGACTAACCTACGATTATTCGATGTCGTTTATGGTTCACGACTAACCTACAAATGCTCATGCTCCATCCCCTTGTGATATGCACATGTCAAATTATCATTTACTCAAGTAGTTGATTAAGCCAATTTACTTCAGGCGATCAATCAATTTATCAGACAATCCATCATAGCTAACTATACAATCAAAGTTTATCACCCGGTTTCGATATTCTTAATTTGTTTCTCATCATCAACAATCATATAATTTCCCAATAATCCCCATTATTCATATTCCATTCAATTGACCTACATTCTAGTGCACTACTTTACAAGCACATACAATAAATGAATTGGGAAGAAAAACTCACTCCGCCATCGGTACTCCGGTCTTCTAGTAGTAATAATCCGGAGGTAACTCGTCACCGTCCACGGGTTCACCTATTCATATAAGAAATTACCCTAATAAGTATTCTATCAACTTAGGACACTAAAACTCTAAGGAAACTTAGTGAAATCGGAATTCGCGTCATTTCCGAAGTTCCGTTTTAAAATGGCCATAACTTGGTCGTTTTAAGTCGGAATTTCGCAAATTATATACCGATTCCTATCTACTTCGAAGAGCTTTCCAAATATGAAGTTTAAATCAAGTTTTGAAAATATCTAAGCCTCGGAATTGAGGGATCAGATCTGTACAGCGGGTTCCTTGATTCCAAAAATGCGGTTTTGATGAATGCATTTGAGATTCCTAAGTGTAATATGATGCTAAATGCAATGGAAATGATTTTCCCTATCATGAATGTCATGATGTGGAACCTTAAGGAGTCTATGTTCTTATAACTTTTAGATTTAACGATTTTTAGAAAACAAACTTTCCTTAGAAACCATTTCCTCTCAAAGCTTAGTAAGTAATTTACTACACTTGACCACATTTACATTTTGTATGGATTTCTTTAGGAAAACTCTATTTTGTTTAAAGAATATTTGACCCTTATATTAGTTATATCCTAAGGCCTTTATTTCTTTAATAAAATCTACATTTACAAACTTTTAAGTGGGTCTTTTACTATGGGGTTTCCAAAAATCCGAATTTACAGTCATTTTCAAGTTGATTCCTTTAGGAAAAATATATTTTATACTTGAAACTTTAAGTATCTATTATACCTATATCCTAAGGACTTCATTTATTTAAGAAAATATCATTTTTGAAGTTGGAAAAATAGTGTTTTCTAACCCTTCATCCATTATTACGAATTTGGTTTTTCATAACTTTTAACTCAAAACTCCTATGGACTTCATCTCTTGTTTTCAACATTTTCTTTAGTAAAAACTCCTTTAGACTCATGAAAAATA
Organism: Combretum micranthum; assembly: GCA_024138025.1. Lineage (NCBI taxonomy): Eukaryota > Viridiplantae > Streptophyta > Magnoliopsida > Myrtales > Combretaceae > Combretum > Combretum micranthum. The sequence goes on along the minus strand of JAMXBD010003403.1, from coordinate 69,440 downwards.
CCACTAATCATTATCTATTACCCATAGGCTTTATTTCTCTTATAAAATATAAGTTTAGAAGTTGTTAAAAGTGTTTTTGACCTTGGTTTTCAAAGTCATCCGAATTTTCAAAAGTCTTTTTCTTGTAAAGTACTTTTCTTTTTGACTTCATGGACCCATATATATATAGATCTATACACTAGAAAGTCATTTACTAAAGACAAAAGTGTTAAAGACTATTTATGCACATATGAACAAAATAATAATGAAACTATAAATGCCTACATGCTCATGAGTAACAAGATGATGGATCTACTTTATCAAAAGCTTAAATGAGTTTTAAAAACATAAAAACCATATTTTTATAAAAGATCCTTTGTTTAAAAGACTTTTTGATGGATAAAAGTAAAGCTTTTGGTATAGAAACTCCTTTAAAAGATAGATCTACTTGTAATGGTTCGGGATTTTTGTTTGATATCTCATTGTTCCTACTAAAGATCATGGGAACATAGAGTTGAAATACCAAAAATCACTTAGCCATAACAAGTTTTATGAGTTGGAAGTAGTAGATCATAACTTACTTACTTGAAGTGGATGGAAGATAGAAGAGAAAAATGGAAGTTGTGAATGTGTGTGTGGGGGCTCAAAGTTTCGGCCACAAGGGGAAAAGAGGAGAGAAGAGAGAGCTTTTGCACTTTAGAAAAATTTGGAAAGTGAAGAATGAGGAGAGAGAGAATAAAGGTAGTTTATATATAAGTTGAATTAGGTTAAGTGAATAAGAAAAGGAAATAAAAAAAAATAAATGGAGCATGGATGGGGGGTGCATGTGCGCCGGTTTTGGACAAAAAAGGGGGGAAAATTGCTTTGTTTCATGATTTAACCTTGATTTGATTTGTATCATTAGTCATAAGTTGAAGTGAATGAAGGGACAAAAGTTATGGAAGAATGGAAGAGATGTGATTGATAGAGTTAGATTTGTAGGGTAGGCTAATAGGTAGTGTAGGTGTACTTTATGAATAGTAATGAATAGTTGACAAGACAATTTAATTTCCGGTAGTAATGAAATACGAATAAAAAGGCTATAACTGTATTTTTCATAAACCGGAAAATTATGAAAAATATATTTTTGAAATCCTTATTTTATTTCGGTTCTAATGAGTACTCATAAGAATATTTTTGAAATTCTAGTTCCGGGGCACGTTTTTCTATAATGGGTCTCGGGATGACCCGGAATTGAAATTTTCTTAAAATCAATATTTTCTTAGTTTGAAATATATTCAAGAATTATAATCAAAAGTAAATTTTCTTAGAAAAGTTTATTAATTGGAAACCGAGGAAAAGCCGGAATTAGGGTTCCTAGTTCTCACTCCAGGCTTGAGCTATTCCGGTTTAGGGTTTTGGTTTCCGGTTCTAGGGTTATCTTAGCTACTTGAAAAACGGGGTTTACAACCTACCCACCTTAAAAAGAGTTTTGTCCTCAAAACTGAACTGACGTACCTTGATTCTCAAACAACTCGGGGTATTTCCTTCGGATTTCCTCTTCGGCTTCCCAAGTCGCTTCCTCAGAAGTGTGGTTTCTCCACAACACTTTAACGTATCTAATCTCTTTGTTCCGAAGCTTCTGAGTCTTCTTATCCAAGATTTCTACTGGGTGCTCGTAGGTGAGATTTTCCTTTAACCGAATCGGTTCCAACTCCACTATCCGCTCAGGGTCAGGTACATACTTCCTTAACACTGATACGTGGAACACATTATGAACCCGACAAACCTGGCGGCAGGGCTAGCCGATAGGCCAAATCTCCCACTCTTTCCAAGATCTCAAAAGGTCCAATATACCTTGGGCTTAATTTCCCTTGAGCCCGCATTCTCTTTATGCTCTTGATTGGGTTTATTTCAAATAGACATGATCGCCTACTTGAAATTCCAGCTCTCTTCTCTTCAGATCAGCCCAACTCTTCTGTCTGTCTTGAGCCTCTTTCATTTTCTGTTGAATAACCCGGACTTTGTCTGCTGCTTCTTGAACCAATTCAGGACCAATAGCTAGCTTTTCCACATCATCCCAAAACAGAGGGGACCTACAACGCCGTCCATATAGGGCTTCGTATGGTGGCATCTGAATGGTTGAGTGGTAGCTATTGTTATAGGCAAACTCAATTAGGGGTATATGATTATCCCAACTTCCTTTGAATTCCAATATGCAAGCCCTTAACATGTCCTCTAAGGTCTGAATGGTTCGCTCAGACTGTCCATCTGTCTGAGGATGGTAGGCAGTACTGAAATGCAACTTGGTGCCTAGGCTCTTTTGTAGGCTCATCCAGAACTTTGAAACAAATCTTGGATCCCGGTCTGAAATAATCCCTGCGGGTATACCGTGAAGTCGCACAATCTCTTGATGTAAATCCTAGCCAATTTGTCCAATGAATAGGTCATATTAATTGGTAGGAAGTGTGCTGACTTGTCAAACGATCCACTATAACCCAGACCGCATCACATCCAGTGGATGTCCTCGGGAATCCACACACAAAGTCCATTGAAATTTGATCCCACTTCCATTCGGGGATAGGTAGTGGCTTTAATAATCCACCTGGCCGTTGATGCTCCACTTTGACTTGCTGACACACGGCACTTCATAACAAAATCTGCCACATCCCTCTTCAATCCATTCCACCAATAGTGGCTTTTTATGTCCTGATACATCTTTGTACCTCCCGGATGCACCGTGTAACCGGAGTTGTGAGCTTCGCTCATGATCTCTTTTCTCAATTCTCATCTTCCGGTACACACAATCTTCCTTTCATTCTAACCACTTCTTCATCATCCAGGGTAAAGTCACTATACTTCCCTTTGAGTACTTCTTCTTTGATCCTCTTTATCGCCTCATCATATCTTTGGGCTTCCTTAATCCTGTCGATCAAAGTGGGTTCCATAACCAAATTTGCTATCTCCACTTCGACATCTTGCCCTGAATTCAATTCTTAACCTTTCGAATTCCTTTATCAGCTCTTTTTGTTCTGTGATTAGGCCTGCCACTTCTCCATAATTCTTTCTGCTCAAGGCGTCAGCTACAGCATTTACCTTTCCCGGGCAGTAATTTTCCCAAATCATAGTCCTTGATGAGTTCCAACCACCGTCTCTGCCTCATATTTAACTCCTTTTGTGTGAACAAATACTTGAGACTCTTGTGATCTGTGTACACTTCACATCTTTGCCCATACAAATAATGTCTCCATAACTTCAAGGCAAAAACCACAGCGGCCAATTCCAAATCGTGTGTGGGATAGTTCTGCTCATGAGGCCTTAATTGCCTGGAGGCATAGGCAATGACTTTCCCTTCTTGCATCAGTACACAACCGAGGCCATTCCTAGAGGCGTCGCTATGCACTGTGTACGGCTTTTCAGGATCGGGCAATACCAAAATTGGAGCTGATACTAAGCGCCGTTTCAACTCTTGGAAACTTTGCTCCCTCTTATCGTCCATCGAATTTCTCATTCTTTTGCGTCAGTTGAGTCAAAGGTTTGGCAATCTTGGAGAAATCCTTTACAAACTTGCGGTAATAACCAGCCAAACCTAGGAAGCTTCTCACTCGGTTACCGTTTCGGGCTGTTTCCAATCCACTACAGCCTTGATCTTTTCTGGGTCTACTGATATTCCTTCTCCCGTCACTACATGTCCAAGAAAAGATATTCTATCCAACCAAAAATCACACTTGGATAGCTTGGCGTACAACTTATTTTCTCTCAAGGTTTGTAACGCCATTCTTAGATGCTCCTCATGTTGTTCTCTGGTCTTTGAATAGATTAGGATGTCGTCTATGAACACAATTACACATTTATCCAAGAGCGGTTTGTATACTCGGTTCATGAGGTCCATGAATGCAGCAGGTGCATTAGTTAATCCAAACGGCATCACTAAGAACTCGTAGTGCCCGTACCGTGTGCGAAAGGCTGTCTTAGGCACATCTTCCGGCTTTATTCTCAACTGGTGATAACCGGAGCGCAAATCAATGCGCGAGAACACACTTGCCCCTTGGAGCTGATCAAAGAGGTCGTCGATTCTTGGAAGGGGGTATCGATTTTTGATGGTGACTTTATTCAATTCCCGATAATCGATACATAATCTCATAGACCCGTCCTTTTCTTTACAAACAACACCGGTGCGCCCCATGGCGACACGCTAGGTCTTACGAATCCTTGATCCAACAGCTCCTGTAATTGGGTCTTTAATTCCTTCAATTCCACCGGAGCCATCCGGTATGGTGCCTTTGATATCGGCTCTGTACCTGGAGCTAGAGTGATTTCAAAATCAATCTCTCTTTTCGGTGGTAAACCGGGTAAGACTTCAGGAAATACATCCTCAAACTCATTCACCACGGGTATGTCACTCTTTTCTCCTCTTTCCTCTCTAATCCAGGCATCTTCTATTGGCACAATTTCCTCATCTTCCATCATTAGCTCGAAGGAGCTTAAACCAAGATCTCTTCGCACCGTGATCTCTCCAAGGAAGTCTACTCTCTCCTTCCTGTGGTCATCAAAACTTATCATCTTCGCTTGACAGTCCACAATGGCTTTAACCTTACTTAGCCAATTCATCCCAAGAATAACTTCATATTTACTCATCTCCAAGACTATCAAATCACTTGTTGAGATGTGTCCTTGGATTTCTAGCAAACAATCCTTTATTATCTCTCGAGTCGACACAACACTACCTGTGGGTGTCTTAATCCTTAAGGTTGTGGTTGTCATGGCTATGGGTAGACCAAGCCGCTTAGCCAAGCTGGTAGTGATAAAGGAGTGGGTGGCTCCCGTATCAAACAACACATAAGCTTCATTCCCATTTACTCCTATGCGTCCTGTTACCATAAACATTTATCACTACTTGGTCCTAATCACTCAACAACTATCTATTCCAGGGTTTCCATATTTCAGCTTTTCCTCTTACACAGGTTTTAAATTTCCTTTATAAAAACTTGCTACGAAGACAAAGAACTTTATCTTAAAAAGGAACTTGTTACTAACCTGTCACCAGGCCGCCATCCACATCGCCGTCTTGATCCAGCGCGGCCAGCTCCATGCCTTCCTCCTCATCATCCTCGATCATCCATTGGCCTTCAAAATTATACAGCCGCATACCATGCATGGCCGAGGCTGCACGGCTTCCACTTCTGCTACCGGACCTTTGGGTGTTATCATTTCCTGGATTCCCGTAAGGTCGGGTAGTTCCACTTTTCCTCTGAGGGCACTCGGAGGTTACATGGCCCTTTTCCTTGCAAAGGTAGCAGGTTATAGTCATCTTCTTTGGGCAAGCATAAACCAGATGACCTGCTTCGCCACAAAAGAAACACTTGTCCTTCAGCTGGGGACATTGCCTTGGGTAGTGGCCTCCCTTGCACTTCCAGCAGGAAATATTGGACTTGGTTTGGTTAAACCTCCCACCAGAATTATCCTTAATACCGTGGTAGGGCTTGAATTTTTCCTCTGTAGCTCGAGCTGGAGGCATCAAAGTGCCTTTTTCCGAACACTCTTTTGTCCGGTTCAGCATACTTTCTCTTCTTGGCCCCTTCAATCAAACGGGCCTTTTCGATCACCTCAAGGTAGGTCGACAATCCAGATTCATGTATCTTTATCCTTAGGTCCTCATCGAGACCTTCCAGGAATACTTGTTTCTGCAGCTCCTCACTATTTTGTATGACTCAGGAGCATACTGCAGTAGGTGATTGAATTCTGTTTCATACTGCTCAATCGTTCTGCCTTTTGTCTCACATGCAGGAAATCTGCACTGTACCTTACTCGAAGACTGGCGGGGAAATAGTTCCCTAGGAACTCTCTCGAAGGTCTCCCAGCTAACTGGGGTTGCCAAACTCCTTCGTTTAGACTCCCACCATACACGTGCATTATATCTTAACATGTATGTGCCGTACTCCAAACGGAGGTGTGGTGGGGTCTCATATGCTGCAAAAGAACGCTCAATTTGAGCCAACCAATCTTCCGCCTCATCGGGCTTTCCAAACGCCCCATCAAAGTAGCGGTTACTCTTTATGAAATCAGGGAGGGAACTCCTCTGGTAACCTCTTGGTGGTGGAGGGGGTGGATAACGAGCATTATATGATTGCTCCTCTGGTGGCATGGGAAACTCCTCTTGCATTCTCCTGTATGGAGGGGGTGGTGGAGGTGGTAAAGGTGCAGAACCCCTTAGACTTGGTTCGGAGTTTTGGGGTTGGTTCTGGTTTTGATTCTGGATGAATGCAGCAAACATATTTGTCAAATTCCCAATGGCATTCATCATAGCTGCCTGGGGGTCAGGCTGAGCAGCTTCAGGTATGCTAGCTTGGGGTTGATCTGGTTGATTCGCACTACTAGCCTCACTTGGGAGTGGTTCTTGCTCCCGGTTTCGGTTCCTCCGGTTTCGTCTGTTACATATTGTCTTAATAAGTTTTATTTCTTCTTTAGAGTTTTGCGGTTATAAAACGTTGGCTAAAGAGTTTTCGAAAATTCTAGGAATAATTTAGAGAAATAGAATTCATAAAAAGGCTCAAAGAAAATTTAAAGCTCCAAGTCGTTCACAAAAAGGCTCTTAAAGTAAAGAAATCATAGCAATCAAAGGAATTCCAAATCAAGAAATCATAATAATAAAGAATTCTGAATCAAATGATGATATGAATGAGATTATGATTATGCAATTAAGTATAATGAATGTAGTCTACTACTAATGCAAAAGTATGATGCTTGTGAAACTTCATTCTTGGAATCAACATAAACTTCATTGACTTGTTTGTGCCGTACAAAAGTTGTTTTCAAATAAGCTTGCAAAATTGGACAACACAAAACAATTCTTCCGAACTAACGTAAAGTCTATCTAATAACATCTAAGGACATGGAAAGGAAAAGACAAGGAAAACAACATACTAGACCATAAAGAGATCCTAAGGCAATTTGGCATCCCGCATTGCCTACTATTCAAAAGAAACTATTGGACTTATGGGATACTACATCCTTCATTCTAATCAGAGTCGTCTGGTGAGGGGCTGGGGAGTCGTCCTCGACTAGAAGATGCTCCATCATCCTTTCGGATGAACTGACTCAAATAGGCCCTAACAGTCAACCTCCTTCTCTGAGCGGGTCGGGCTAGAGGCTCTGGTTCCTCCTCTTCCTCTTCTTCTTCCTCTTCCTCTTCTTCTTCTTCTCTCACTTCTTGATCTCCTACTTGATTTGTTTCCTCCATATCAACTCTATCATCAGATTCATTCCTAATTCCCATTCTCTCTTTCGCTTCTCTTCCTGCTTCTTCCCACATCCTCCACCTTTCTCTGAATTCACTTATCCAAGGGTCAGCTTCATTCATTCCTCCACAGGTTCTGGCTACCGGTTCAGGGGCTATGCCTCAACCTCAGGGGGTTGCTCGCCTACTGGGTATATGTCTTTCCATACGGTGGGGTCGAATTCTGGTTCTACCCTCCCACTATCGGGTATGTCCAGATCCCTATTGAAATCCCATACAACTGGTTCTGGTGGTGGGTTGGGTGTTTGGAGCATGACTGGAGGGGTAGGGGATCTAGGTATTTCTTCTTCCATCCAGTTTGGGTCCTCTTCTGGGTCTTCCTCCTCCTCAGATTCTTCCACATTATTTTCTCTCCCTCATTGTTTCCTTCATTCCCTTCATCTTCCTCAACAGCTGGGGCATTAATCAGGTGTACTCCCCCGTTTCCTACTTGTGGAGCTGGAGCTCCTCCTAGGAATGGGATAAGATCGAGGTATCTAGCTTGCCACACAAAATGATTTCTGATATCTGCCAATTCCAATCCCTATGATCATCCAGGTCATCACGGGCATGTACATAAAGTGGTCCTATACCATGCCAATTCCCAAAGTCTGGGTGGGTGGGACTTCCTTCATTCTTAAGAATAAATGTGGCTTCTCTTAACATGGGTTCTCCCGCATATTCTACCATCACCCTCTCTAGGGTATAAATAGTCTCCATGATTGTCCATCTTCTTCTCCTTATTGGATCATATCTTAACTGATCTATCACAGATATCCATCTTGTGTATCTAAGGCCCTCTTTCCATAGCTTATACATCTCTTTTATTGTCCTAGGTCGCTGGACCAATGCAAAGTCTTCACATAAAACCTTAACCGAAGCCGGTATTCCACCATGGTTTCATCTAGTCTTTTGGTGAAGTTCCTAGCTCTTTCTCGGGTTTCACCCAAGGAAACCTACAACACGAAAACTATTAATTAGCCTAGCTTTTAACTCCAATTTTATCCTAGTTACTTAGTTCTAGGTTTGATTTTAACTCTATTGTCATGCCTAATAACCTAGTGCTCTGATACCACTTAAACTGTCACGCCCCATAGGGTACCCTAAACGTAACAGTCCGCCACATGCCATATAAGATTCCCGAATTACCACCTTAGTCTTTCGAGAGTCTCATATAGATGTAAGGCGTACCTTTACACAATAGAGTACAAGTCCGAATGGAGATAAAAGCTTAATTTGGCATGCATGGGCAATAGGATATAATTCATGAACATAAATGAATATTACATAATTCTAAGGGGCATTCCCCCGCAAAAGAATATTTAGCGGTCCATTACAGTCATCCAAGTCTTAGAAGTTTTCTATGGAAGTCTAATACAAAAATTATAACTTCTAGGGAAAACTCCTAGCTTGTACCTGTTCAGCCGGGTCTCTTGCCTAAGCCATAAATGCGTAAGCTGCAAAAGGAATGGTCTGTAGGGATGTAAGCTAACTAGCTTAGTGAGTGTAATCTCCCACAAAAACATTTATATCACAACAATTCAACCAAGTTATTAATCAAGCAAGTGTATGCATCAAACACATGAGTTCAACATACATATGACCAACCGGAAATCATATGTGGATGGAATTGCGCCCTCCATCCCGGGTTAGCAGATTAACGAATCCTGCGGTACGACAATATCCCGTTTATGGCTCACGGCTAACCTACGATTATCGATGTCGTTTATGGTTCACGACTAACCTACGATTATTCGATGTCGTTTATGGTTCACGACTAACCTACGATTATTCGATGTCGTTTATGGTTCACGACTAACCTACGATTATTCGATGTCGTTTATGGTTCACGACTAACCTACAAATGCTCATGCTCCATCCCCTTGTGATATGCACATGTCAAATTATCATTTACTCAAGTAGTTGATTAAGCCAATTTACTCAGGCGATCAATCAATTTATCAGACAATCCATCATAGCTAACTATACAATCAAAGTTTATCACCCGGTTTCGATATTCTTAATTTGTTTCTCATATCAACAACAATCATATAATTTCCCAATAATCCCCATTATTCATATTCCATTCAATTGACCTACATTCTAGTGCACTACTTTACAAGCACATACAATAAATGAATTGGGAAGAAAAACTCACTCCGCCATCGGTACTCCGGTCTTCTAGTAGTAATAATCCGGAGGTAACTCGTCACCGTCCACGGGTTCACCTATTCATATAAGAAATTACCCTAATAAGTATTCTATCAACTTAGGACACTAAAACTCTAAGGAAACTTAGTGAAATCGGAATTCGCGTCATTTCCGAAGTTCCGTTTTAAAATGGCCATAACTTGGTCGTTTTAAGTCGGAATTTCGCAAATTATATACCGATTCCTATCTACTTCGAAGAGCTTTCCAAATATGAAGTTTAAATCAAGTTTTGAAAATATCTAAGCCTCGGAATTGAGGGATCAGATCTGTACAGCGGGTTCCTTGATTCCAAAAATGCGGTTTTGATGAATGCATTTGAGATTCCTAAGTGTAATATGATGCTAAATGCAATGGAAATGATTTTCCCTATCATGAATGTCATGATGTGACCTTAAGAGTCTATGTTCTTATAACTTTTAGATTTAACGATTTTTAGAAAACAAACTTTCCTTAGAAACCATTTCCTCTCAAAGCTTAGTAAGTTAATTTACTACATTGACCACATCTACATTTTGTATGGATTTCTTTAGGAAAACTCTATTTTGTTTAAAGAATATTTGACCCTATATTAGTTATATCCTAAGGCCTTTATTTCTTTAATAAAATCTACATTTACAAACTTTTAAGTGGGTCTTTTACTATGGGGTTTCCAAAAATCCGAATTTACAAAAGTCCATTTTCAAGTTGATTCCTTTAGGAAAAATATATTTTATACTTGAAACTTTAAGTATCTATTATACCTATATCCTAAGGACTTCATTTATTTAAGAAAATATCATTTTTGAAGTTGGAAAAATAGTGTTTTCTAACCCTTCATCCATTATTACGAATTTGGTTTTTCATAACTTTTAACTCAAAACTCCTATGGACTTCATCTCTTGTTTTCAACATTTTCTTTAGTAAAAACTCCTTTAGACTCATGAAAAATACCACTAATCATTATCTATTACCCATAGGCTTTATTTCTCTTATAAAATATAAGTTTAGAAGTTGTTAAAAGTGTTTTTGACCTTGGTTTTCAAAGTCATCCGAATTTTCAAAAGTCTTTTTCTTGTAAAGTACTTTTCTTTTTGACTTCATGGACCCATATATATATAGATCTATACACTAGAAAGTCATTTACTAAAGACAAAAGTGTTAAAGACTATTTATGCACATATGAACAAAATAATAATGAAACTATAAATGCCTACATGCTCATGAGTAACAAGATGATGGATCTACTTTATCAAAAGCTTAAATGAGTTTTAAAAACATAAAAACCATATTTTTATAAAAGATCCTTTGTTTAAAAGACTTTTTGATGGATAAAAGTAAAGCTTTTGGTATAGAAACTCCTTTAAAAGATAGATCTACTTGTAATGGTTCGGGATTTTTGTTTAGATATCTCATTGTTCCTACTAAAGATCATGGGAACATAGAGTTGAAATATCCAAAAATCACTTAGCCATAACAAGTTTTATGAGTTGGAAGTAGTAGATCATAACTTACTTGAAGTGGATGGAAGATAGAAGAGAAAAATGGAAGTTGTGAATGTGTGTGTGGGGGCTCAAAGTTTCGGCCACAAGGGGAAAAGAGGAGAGAAGAGAGAGCTTTTGCACTTTAGAAAAATTTGGAAAGTGAAGAATGAGGAGAGAGAGAATAAAGGTAGTTTATATATAAGTTGAATTAGGTTAAGTGAATAAGAAAAGAAATAAAAAAAAATAAAATGGAGCATGGATGGGGGGTGCATGTGCGCCGGTTTTGGAACAAAAAGGGGGGAAAAATTGCTTTGTTTCAACATGATATAACCTTGATTTGATTTGTATCATTAGTCATAAGTTGAAGTGAAATGAAGGGACAAAAGTTATGGAAGAATGGAAGAGATGTGATTGATAGAAGGTTAGGCTTGTAGGGTGGCTAATAGGTAGTGTAGGTGTACTTTATGAATAGTAAAGAATAGTTGACAAGACAATTTAATTTCCGGTAGTAATGAAATACGAATAAAAAGGCTATAACTGTATTTTTCATAAACCGGAAAATTATGAAAAATATATTTTTGAAATCCTTATTTTATTTCGGTTCTAATGAGTACTCATAAGAATATTTTTGAAATTCTAGTTCCGGGGCACGTTTTTCTATAATGGGTCTCGGGATGACCCGGAATTGAAATTTTCTTGAAATCAAATATTTTCTTAGTTTGAAATATATTCAAGAATTATAATCAAAAGTAAATTTTCTTAGAAAAGTTTATTAATTGGAAACCGAGGAAAAGCCGGAATTAGGGTTCCTAGTTCTCACTCCAGGCTTGAGCTATTCCGGTTTAGGGTTTTGGGTTTCCGGTTCTAGGGTTATCTTAGCTACTTGAAAAACCGGGGTTTACAATGTCCTAGGGCTCGAGATATAAAAAATATATCATTAGTACCATTAGACTCGTAATTTCATAAGATTTCCAAATATATCAGTTATATAATTTTTCGGGTTATAAAAGTTACAATTATAACCTTTTTATCGTACTTTCAGTACTACCAGTAATTAACTAGTCTTTTAAACTATTCACTTCCTTTTCATTACACAATTTTATTATTCTTATAAACCCTTATATTTTTAGATAAATATCTTATATATTATGGAAAATTTTATTTTTCTAAAATTTAGTTCGTTTCGAGCTTATACGGGATCAGATTTTGTTTAAGACCCGATACTAAAAATAAAATAAATTAATTTAATGATTGAAAAATATTTTAAAAATATTTTTATTTTGATAAAATATTTTTTTAGAATTTTTCATGTTATAAAAATATCATGTATAGCCCATATTCGTGTATTTTGATCATACCGGTAACATATTTGTTGAAATACTAAAATAATTCAAATAATTATTTAATTATATATATGAAAATTCTGCTATTATTTTAAATATATTTTTATTAATTTTATTTTATATATTTTCTTAATAAAAAGTACTTTTTCAACCCATACTTCAAGTACACTTCATTTGTCACTTCTACACATTAATCAAGTTTTCTTTTACTCATTTTACACTCCACTTCGCCATAAATGGCAGCTGACCACACTCATTAAAATAGCCATTTTCTTTTATTTATTAATTTATTTAATGAATTAAAAGTCTCATTTAGTTAGCAAATTAAATGAGACAAGTTACACTTTCAAATTTCTTCTCTCTCTCTCTAGCTAGGATTCACATGAAGCCCCCCCAAAATTCTACCAATGTTTTATTTATTTTTTCTCTTTCAATTAATACCACACATTAATGCACTCCTTCTCTCTCTCCTTCATTTACACCTTTTACTCTTTTCCATTCCTTACACTTTTCTCTCTTCTTTTTCCTCTCTTTCTTTCTTCTTTTGTTCTTGTTCTTACAAGAACATAAGCTGCCCCTAGCTCGTCTTTGAGCTCCCACACATATTTCTTCAAGATTCCTGAATAAAACTCTTGTTCAAAGCTTCCATAGGTGATATAGGTAAAGTATACTGAGAGTTTCATGTATCAAATAACATTCCATAAGCTTAAAGGCTAAGGATGATGATGCCAAAATGAAACACTCCTCTTCTCTATGATTATTCCCTTGTATTATTATTATTTTCTTGCTAATAGTAGTTATATTTTGTAGATCTAACCTTTTGTAGCTTTGATTTTCGTTTATGCCTTAGATCTTGTTATTTGAGTTATTATTTTTGTTATTGCTTATGGTTTATGCATATATTCATCATCCACATATCCATCATGGTGTTCATGCATCTACAACTAGTATAGTAAACTAGATCTAGTGTTTTGAGTTCATAAATGCATTAGACTTATGTTTTATATTCATAAACAACTTGTAGTAGCATGATGATAGTAGGAAAGTTTTAGAGAGCTCAAGATCTATTTTATTTTCAACAAAAATCATTTTTTGAAAATACGGATGAAAAAGGAACCATATTTAGAAAAGTTATTTTTCAACTTCAAAATCTGTATTTTTCATCCAAAATGAAGGGCTTAGGGAATAGGTAACATAAATAAGTGATTTTAATGAGTAAAGTTTAGATCTATGAGTTTATAGTTTACTGCTATAGATTTCTTTGATAGTCATGTTCATATTAAGTGTAGATCTTGGTTTTGAACTCAAACAAAAATAGTGAAATTCGTATTTTGGCAAGACTCTTATTTAAAAATCACTTTCCAAGTATCAAAATGAGATTTTTACTTGAGATAATGAAGGTTTAATGTATGTATATTATCAAGACTTCTTTTTACAAGAATCAAAGGTGATTTTCAAAAGTTATTTTCAAAATAAAAATCTCATTTTCGGATTTAAGCCAAGGTATATTTTAAAAACATGTTTTCCAACTCAAAAATGAAGTTTTTATTCAAGATATGGAAGGCTCTAAAGATAGGATGTGTAAGGAATGGATTTTCATAAGTTTAGATAGATTTTATCAAATAATATGTCCAAAAATAAATTTTGTAAATTCGGATCTCAACAAAGACCAATTTTGAAAACCCATTTTTCAACTTCAAAATAAGATTTTTATTAAGGAAATGGAAGCCTTAAGGATTAGGTTTGATTATGAAATGGTTTTTGAAAGATTAAATGAGTTTTACAAAGAAAACAAACTCAAATGAATTTTCCAAAATTCGGATTTGAAAATAGCTACTATTTAAACACTCATTTCCAAATACCAAAATGATAATTTTTATAGGAAAATGGAAGTCCTAGAGAATATATGTAACAAAGACCAAGTTTTGACAAAGATAAGAGTGGTTTATCAAAATATAACCTTAGAACAACAAATGGTTTCCAAGAATAAGTTAAACAATGTTTCATTCTTCAAAATTTTGTAATATTCGTACTTAAGCAAACCATCTATTTAAACATCTACTTTCTAACCCCAAAATGAAGGTTTTTATTGAAATAATAAAGGTGATGGTTATATAGATCATCAAGGTTGAGTTTTGATAAAAGAAAGTATGATTTTACAAGAAGAAAAAACTGTTTTTCTTAAGTCTAGTATAATTCAAAGTTTTGCAAAGTAAAAGTTTTCAAAAAGAATTCTTGGTACTATATGTATACATATAGGTACACCATCTCATAATATTCATGACAATATCTTGTAGGCAATACATATATGCATGATGCATTGTAGAAACAAAGTAGGAAAAATTGAGTTGTTGTCATTTTAAGAAATTCGTAATAATGGAGTAATGGCATGAAAACCCATATTTTTCAAACTCAAATTAAAATTTTTATCAAAGAAATGAAGTCCTTAGTGGCTAAGCATAGTTGAGCTTTAATTTTCAAAGTATCAAATGATTTTTACTTAAAGGAATCACCACAAAAATATTTTTTACAAAATTCGGATTTTGGAATCAACCCTACTTAAAGACATGTTTACAAAGTGTAAAATGGAAATTTTCATGTAGAAATGAAGGTCATAAGTAATAGATATAATGAAGACTCAATTTTAGCAAGGATAATTATATTTTCTTAAGAAATAAATCCAAAATAAATGGAAATGATTAAAGTTAGAAAGCTAGTCTTGTTGAAAGTAAATAGCCATGAAGCCTTACAAATAAAAAGTTTCTAAAATTTCTTTTTGTAAATATTGTCAAAGGCATGCATACATCAAGCTCATAACATGCCATTCATGATAGGAAATCATCAATATTGGATGTATAGTTAATCTATATAGTAGGAACGTTACAAACATTTACAAAACTATTTTTTGGAATTTAAATTGCTGCTGTTCTGATCTGATCTGACCTTTTTGAAGCTTCAAAGTTTTCAAAACTTAAATATCATATTATAATTAGATAGATCTTTCGAAGTAGATAGAAATCGATACATAATTTGCGAAATTCTGAGTTAAAATGATCAAGTTATGGCCGTTTTAAGTTGGAATTCCTGCTTAGGACGAGAATTATGAATTTGATAGTTTGTATGAGATAGATTGGACTAGTTAAGTGATGAAATACTTATTAGGGTATTTCTTCCTTTTTAGGTGACCCCCGATATCGACGATTCCTTACCACCGGATTACTTACACTAAAAGACCGGTGATCCAATGGCCAAGTGAGTTTTCTTCTTATTTTGTTACCTTGTTTGTGCTTGTAGC
This sequence comes from Combretum micranthum, assembly GCA_024138025.1. Taxonomy (NCBI): domain Eukaryota; kingdom Viridiplantae; phylum Streptophyta; class Magnoliopsida; order Myrtales; family Combretaceae; genus Combretum; species Combretum micranthum. The sequence continues at coordinate 53,897 of JAMXBD010003403.1, read as the reverse complement.
TAGTTGCATTAGAATTATAGGAACAAGATAAAAATCGATATGAATGGGGACGGGATATATGATGAGACTGTGATGAATATATGCTAAAGAATACTAAAGCATATCGAAACCATGATTCGATTGGATAACTGCACTGTTCATATTATTTCTGTTATGTGTATGATATCGGTTGGTCACTCTAAAGAATATATGAATATTTTGATCTAAGCAAAAAATTAAATTGGTCATGCATCACATTGGACATGTTGCATTTGGTAGCGTGCTACTCCTACGCAGGTCGATCGGTATGGTTCGATGACTTGTTTGGATAATGAGACCGATATCAAAGCTCATTCATGAGAACTAAGGCGCATAGGGGATGCATTCCATGTGTGAGCCTAGCCGAGGCGAGTGCTATGAGCCGAGGGCTTGGGGACTAGCAGCGGTCGTGTAGACTTCAATACCATCCCTAACCCAAGATATGGAGGGCATAAATCTGTTCTGTGTGTAGGTTCCAAATACCCATACATAAGTGTTTGCTCATATGTTTGTTCATGCATAGCATATGGATGATTATAACTTGCTTGTTATGGTATAAGATTAAGAGAATTCTCACTAAGCTAGTGTAGCTTATACCCCAATAGATGTTTGAATGAACAAGTCATCTCAAGAATGCTAAGTGGGGACCGGATGGTTGGAACCGAGAATGACTTCGGGATTCCGGCAAGGAATAAGAATGCTTGAAGTTATTAGGTAGGTTTTATGTGTTGCCTTGTAATAGTTTTATGTAGTGAAATCTTTTGATGAATTGTAATTGACGTTTAATGATTTGTATTTTGGAGAATAGTGAATTGAATTTCCTTTACATTGTTACTCAAGTTGTATCAACATAAAATGTATCACTCCGATGTGTCTCCTCCATGTGTTAGACGCCTTGTACATAGTATAGAAGCCTTCGCGTGACTAAGGCGGTCATTCTTAGGCTTTAATATTGTGTACGGTGGACTGCCACGTTCAAGGTACCCTTCGGGCATGACAACACCAGCTGCATTTATGGATCTTATGAACAGGGTCTACAAACCACTTTTGGATAAGTGCATAATTGTCTTCATAGATGATATCCTGATATATTCTAATACTAAGGAACAACATGAAGAACATCTTTGGTTGGCATTACAAACCTTGAGAGAAAATAAGTCGTATGCCAAAATGTCCAAATGTGATTTTTGGTTGGACAAGATATCTTTTCTTGGGCATGTGGTAACTGGAGAAGGGATATCAGTTGACCCCAAAAAGATTAAGGCTGTAGTAGAGTGGAAACAGCCACAAACGGTTACCAAAGTCAGAAGTTTCTTGGGATTAGCAGGCTACTATCACAAGTTTGTGAAAGATTTTTCGAAGATAGCCAAGCCACTAACTCAATTGACCCAAAAGAATGAGAAATTCCTTTGGACGGATGAAAGGGAATAGAGTTTTCAGGAGTTGAAGCAATGGTTGGTATCAACACCAATCTTGGTTCTACCGAACCCGGAAAAGTCTTATACAGCAATAGTGATGCTTCAAGGAATGGCCTTGGATGTATATTAATGCAAGAAGGGAAAGTTATTGCCAATGCCTCTCGATAATTAAGACCCTACGAGCAAAACTACCCCACACATGATCTGGAGTTGGCCGCGGTTGTCTTCGCCTTGAAACTTTGGAGACACTATTTATATGGGCAGAGGTGTGAGATATACACGGATCATAAGAGCCTTAAGTACTTGTTCACACAAAAGGAATTAAACATGAGACAGAGGAGATGGTTGGAACTAATAAAAGATTACGATTTGGGAATAAACTACTATCCAAGGAAAGTTAATGCAGTTGCAGATGCCCTAAGTCGGAAAAATTACAGGGAAGTAGCTGCCTTGATCACAAGCTAAAGAGATCTTATTAGAGATATTGCAAAGTTAAGGATTGAGATCATAGACCAAAGTGCCGAGCTTGAGATAGCTAATCTGGTATTGGAACCAACCCTGGTGGAAAGAATCAAGGAAGCCCAAAGGTACGATGAGGTAATATAAAGGATTAAAAAGGAAACCTAAGTAAGAAAATACTGGACTTTGTAGTAGATGATGAGGATGTGATCAGAATGAAGGGAAGGTTGTGTGTACTGGAAGACGAAGAATTAAGAAAGGAGATAATGAGTGAAGCTCATAACTCCGGTTACACCATGCATCCTGGAGGTACCAAGATGTACAAAGATTTGAAAAGCTACTACTGGTGGAATGACATGAAGAGAGATGTAGCAGATTTTGTGATGAAGTGTCCTGTTTGCTAACAAGTGAAAGTAGAGCACCAAAGACCAGGGGGATTGTTAAAGCCTTTACCTATCCCCGAATGGAAGTGGGATCAGATATCCATGGATTTTGTGTGTGGTTTTCTGAAGACTTTATCAGGTTGTGATATTGTAATAGTGGACGGGTTAACCAAGTCAGCACACTTCCTACCCATAAACATGACTTATCCAATGGATATGCTGGCTAAGATATACATTCGAGAAATTGTGCGGCTACATGGCATACCAGCAGGGATTATTTCGGATAGAGACCCAAGATTTGTGTCCAAGTTTTGGACGAGTTTGCAAAAGAGTTTGGGTACCAAACTGCACTTCAGTACAGCATATCACCCTTAGACCGATGGACAGTCTGAGCGAACAATCCAAACTCTGGAAGACATGTTAAGAGCCTGTGTATTGGAATTCAAGGGGAGATGGGATAATCATATACCTCTTATCGAGTTTGCTTACAATAACAGCTACCACTCAACTATTCAGATGCCATCCTATGAAGCCTTATATGGACGGCGGTGTAAATCCCCTCTGTTTTGGAATGAAGTGGAAAAGATAGCTATCGGGCCAGAATTGGTACAAGAAGCAGCCGATAAGGTGAGGGTAATCCAGAGAAAAATGAAAGAGGCTCAAGACAGGCAAAAGAGCTGGGCATATTTGAAAAGAAGGGAACTCGAGTTCAAAGTAAGTGACCATGTGTACCTAAAGATAAGTCCAATTAAGAGTATTAAAAGAATGCGTACACAAGGGAAGTTGAGCTCGAGGTATATTGGACCCTTAGAAATTTTGGAAAGAGTCTGAGATCTAGCGTACTGGCTAACTTTACCACCAAACTTGTTCGAGATTCATAACGTGTTTCATGTGTTAGTAATAAGAAAGTATGTACTTGACCTGGAAAGGATTTTAGAATTGGAGCCTCTTCAGTTAAAGGAAAATCTGACATATGAAGAACATCCCATAAAGATATTGGATAAGAAAACCCAAAGGCTACGGAATAGGGATATTCACTATGTTAAAGTGTTGTGGAAGAATCATGCCTTCGAGGAAGCAACTTGGGAAGCTGAAGAGGAAATTCGAAGGAAGTACCCTGAGTTATTTGAAGGACAAGGTACGTCAGTTCAGTTTTGAGGACAAAACTCTGTTTAAGGTGGGAAGTTTGTAAACCCCGGTTTTCTTAGTAGTCAAGTAAACTTCGAAAACCGAGAAGCAAAACTCTAAACCGGATTAGTTCAAGCCTGGTGAGAGAAACTTAGAAACCCTAGATCGGGCTTTCCTTCGGTTTCATATCAAAAGAAATTTTATAAAATAATTTAATGTGAATTATTGTTTTAAAGTATATTTCAAATCATAGAAAGTTTTAATTTCAGAAAAATTTATATTCCGGGCCTTCCCGAGCCTTTTTACAGAAAAGCGAGCCCTGACTAAGAAACTCAAAAAAATATTCCAGAATGTTGTTTAGAACAGAAATTTTATAAGGATTTCAAAAATATAAGTTTTATAATTTTCCGGGCTATAAAAATTACAGTTATAGCCTTTTTCCCATATTTTCTTTACTATCGGTAAAGTAGATGTCTAGCCTACCATTTACCACTATTCACAAGTACAACCTACACTACACACTACCCATGCCCTAGTCTTACATCCTTACAACTAATTATATTTTCCAAGAAATTTTTGTTTCTTACTAAATTATTACATTTTATTACATAAATTACAAATTTAAATAAAATCAATTCTCTCTCTCTCTCCTCACATGATGACCGGTGCAACCCCCCTAATTTCCCCCTCTATTTGTTTTATTTTTCTTCTTTTATTAATACAAACAAACCCTAATTTACTTAATATATAAACTCATTTTCATTCTCTCTCTTCATTTCTACTCTTTCAAAAATTTTCACAAAGCAAAAACTCTCCCTATTTTCTCTCCTTGCCGTGAGCTATACACCCCCACACATACTCACTTCAAGTTCATTTCTTCTCCATTTCTTCATCAAATCTTTCCTTAGGTGATATTTTTAAGCTTTATTACTACTTAATCTTGTAATGGCAAGATTATTCATGGTGTTTTCACTTTAAATCCCCATGAGCAAATGCTAGGGATAAGAAAACACTAATACATGAATATCAAGCCATCACAAGAGTAGATCTTGTGTTTGATGAGTTTTTGTTGAAGTATCATCATGTTCATGCATATAAAAATAGAGATCTTGCATTAAAAATATATGCTCATGCCTTTAAACTCATTTATGCACTATAAGTAGTAGATATTGCACTTAGGCACTCATGTTATACTTGACATTCATGTTCATATAGATATTTTGTGTTTTCATGCATTAGTGCTCATAAAGATTTAGTCTTGTATATGTAAATGTGATTATTGGTAGATCTTTATGAAGATAAGACAAAAAACTTGAAAAGAAAAGGTTTTTGTTAGAAATGTCCAAAAGAAAATTCGTATGACTTTCAAACCCTATTTTAAAAACCCTTGTAACAACTTTGAAAATCATGTTTTATATGAAAAATGGAGAGTATAAGTAACAGATATCGTTAGCTCATGATTTTTACAAGTTGAAATGAGTTTGAATGAGAGTAATGTGTAAAACAAGAAGTGGAATCAAGATGGAAAAATTTGAGTTAGTATTCAACTTGTAAAATTCGTAACTTTGGATGATGCCTTTGTAAACATCTATTATTCAAGCTCAAAATGAATGTTTTATGTGTTAAATGAAATCCTTAGGTAGTGGATATAGTAAAGCCTTAAATTTTGATGCATTACACAAGTTTTCTTAAAGAAATCATTCAAAAAGTGGATTTTCTAAAATTCGGATTTTTGAGAAAAGCCTACTTAAAAACATATTTACAAAGTGAAAAATGTAAAATTTTATGAAGAAATGAAGGTCTTAGATAGTATAGATGATGAAGACTCATTTTTAATTAAGATAACTAGGAATTTCTAATAATGGAATCCAAAACACTAGTGAGATGTCAAAGTTAGAAAATTGGATTTTCAAGAAGCAGTTATTGTTACAGTCTTGTAAGATTTAGGAGTTCTCAAAGTTTCCTTTATCAAAAATCATCAAGATCATGCATACATTGGACTCATCACATATCATTCATGTTAGGAACTTATTCATATTTTACATATAGTTAAATCATCAACTAGATACATTTTAAACAAGTGCAAAATAATTTTTCGGAAATGGAAAAGGTTACTAATCAGATCTGATCCTTCTGTTCCATGATCTAAATGTTTTCAAAACTTCTAAATAATATTATAAATAGATAGATCTTTCAAAGTAGATAGAAATCGATATAAAATTTGCGAACTTCCGAGTTAAAATGACCAAGTTATGGCTGTTTTAAATTAGAACTTCCGCAAATAGCGAGAATCACGATTTTGTTTAGTTTTGATACATAACTTGGATTAGTTAAGTGATGAAGTTCTCATTAGGGTATTCTTATTTGGAAGGTGATCTCGAGACCGATGAATCCCTACCACCCGATTATTACTACTAGCAACCGGCGTACCATGACCGAGTGAGTATCACTTCCAATTTCAATTATTGTTTGTGATTGTAATGATAGCTGCACTAGTTACTTAGCAAAGATGAAATGAATATGCATTATGGGGTTAAATGGGAAATATATCTGTCTGCTGTTGTTATGTTAAGTTGAAATTAAAGAATATCGAAGTCGGGTGATAAATCATTGCTTGTATAGAAGAGCTAGGATTGATTGTCTGCGAGTATTGCTTGATCACCTAAAAGAATGGTTATAATTGATTATTAGACAATAAAGATAAACTTAAGCTCATTTATAACACAATGGGGATGGAGCATTAGCATTTTTTGGTTTTTTGTGATCCATAAAACGAATATGAGTTGGTTAATCATGATCCATAAAACAAATATGAGTTGGTTAATCGTGATCCATAAAACGAATATATGAGTTGGTTGACCGTGAGCCTAAACGGCATCGTACCGCAAGATTCATTAATCTGCTAACTCAGGATGGAGGGCGCAAGTCCATCCACATATGATTTTTAGCTGGTCATATGTTTGTTAAATTTACGTGTTTGATGCATACCATTTGACTAATTAATCACTTGCTTGATTGTTATGTTTTAATTACGATATGGAAGTTTTCACTCACTAAGCTAGTATAGCTTACGCCCCTATAGTTTTTATTTGTTGTAGCACGAGTTTATTTGGCTTAGGCCAAGGCAAGCTACAACTCAGTACAGGAGCTAGAAGTTTCCTATAGAAGTTGTACTCAGTATTGTTTAGACTTCCACAGGAAACCAAAAGACTCTGGATGACTGTAATGAACCTTTAATATTCTTTTGCGGGGGAATGCCCCTTAGACTTTGTAACCTTCATGTATGTGTTTTGATTTATTATCTAATGCTATCGAATGCCGCATTAAACTTCTTAACTCCATTGAATAGAGTATTCTATTGTCGTAAAGGGACACCTTACATCTATACAAGACTCTTAAAAGACTCAGATTGTAATTCGAGAGTCTTATATGACATGTGGCGAACTATTACGTTTAGGATACCTCTCTGGGCGTGACATCCTGTCTAGCCAGAAGTCACACTTGGAAAACTTGGCATACAATTTATGTTCCTTTAAGGTTTGTAATGCCATACGAAGGTGCTCTTCGTGTTGCTCCTCGTCTTCGAGTAAATCAAAATATCATCAATAAACACAATCACACACTTATCCAACAAGGATTTATATACCCAATTAATCAAGTCCATAAAAGTAGTAGGAGCATTTGTTAATCCAAAAGACATCACTAGGAACTCATAATGTCCATAACAAGTCCGAAAAGCAGTTTTTGGCACATCTTCTGGTTTGACTCTTAATTGATGATACCTCAATCGTAGATCAATCTATCAAAATACACTTGCTCCTTGTAACTGATCAAAAAGGTCATCGATCCTTGGAAGTGGATACTTATTCTTGATGGTAACTTTATTCAACTCTCGATAATCAACACATAACCTCATTGATCTATCCTTTTTCTTAACAAAAAACACAGGTGCACCCCATGGTGACACACTTGGTCTTATGAATCCTTGGTCCAAGAGTTCTTGCAATTGCCTTTGCAATTCTTTTAACTCAACAGGGGTCATACGGTAAGGCACTTTGGATATAGGCTTAGTGTTTGGTACCAAGTCAATCTCAAAATCAATTTCTCTCTTAGGAGGCAAACCTGGTAGCTCATCCGGAAAGACATCGGGAAATTCCTTGACAACTGTTATGTCCTCAATCTTAGCTAATCCTTCCTCTTTTTCCATTGCATTAAGAGAATTTTCACTTCCAATCTCAACCTCTCCATCCATGATCAACTCAAATGAGCCTAGGTCTATTCCTCTTGAAGCTACGGTCTCACCCGTGAATTCAACATCCAATCCATTAACATCCTTAAAATTCACTTTCTTCTTTTGACAGTCCACAACGGATTTAGCAATGGCTAGCCAACTCATACCCAAAATCACTTCATATCTACTCATCTCCAACACTATTAAATCACACCTCGTACCATGTCCGTGAATCTCCATTGGGAAATCCTTTAACATCTCATTTGTTGTCACAATGCTTCCAATAAGGGTCTTAACTCGAAAGCTAGAGGCAACAGTGACTATTGGTAAACCAACTTGTCTAGCCAATCTGGTGGTGATAAACGAGTGTGTGGCTCCCGTGTCAAACAAAGCATAGGCAGTCACCTTAGCTATCCATATGTGTCCTACGTCCAACACTTACTAATCACTAACTTCATACCATCCTAACTTACTTTCCCAACTTCTTTAACTTAACTATGCTTGTTCTTCTTTCCTTAAACATAAATCTTAACAACTTAAGAGCAGCAGAAAATCAAAAGCAAAGAGTAAGACATTTACTTGTAACAAGGCCGAAATCTGGACCATTATCCTCCTCGAGAGTAGCTAATCCACAATCTTCATCTCCCATTTCCTCACATACCCATTGTCCTTCGAGATTATAGATGCTCATTCCGTGCATCGCTCACCCAGAGCGGCTACCATTATTTCTACCAATCCCATTCCCAGGTCTTGTTGTTGCTGATCCTCCAAAAGATCTAGTTGGAACATTCTTCCTTTATGGGCACTCATTGGCAAAGTGTCCCATCTGCTTGTAGACAAAACATGTAGTGATGGCCTTCTTTGGGCTGTTAGCAGTCTTGTGAGATGAATCGCCATAGAAATAACACTTATCCTTTAGCTGTGGGTAGCTCTTGGGGTAGTGATCCCCCTTACATTTCCAGCAACTAATGCCCTTAAGGGTAAGCTATCCCCCATCAGTGTTACTCTTAAAGCCATAAGACGGCTTGAACTTCTTTTGAGAGAATCCAAATCCTGATCCCCCATAAAACTTCCTTCCAAAAACCGAAGGTGTTCATTCTGCACTCTTACCCTTTCTCTTCTTAGCCCCTTCCACTATCCGGTCTCTTTCCACTAATTCTCTGAATGATCTAATATCAAATTCTTTCAGCCTCATTCTCAATTCCTCATCCAATCCGTTCAAGAAAACTTATCTTTTTAACTCCTCGCTATACTTGTAAGAATCCGGAGCATACTATAGCAACCTACTAAATTCGGTTTTATATTGCTCCACTGTTCGACCCTTCTGAGTAATGTGCAAGAAATCTGTCATGCCCCAAAGGGTATCCTAAACGTGACAGTCCGCTACACTCAATATTAAAGCTTAAGTATGACATCCTTAGCCATTCCCAAAAGCTTTTATATTAAGTGTAAGGTGTGCTTTCACAACTTTAGAGAACCATATATGGAATTATGAAGTTTAAGAAGATATAAATAACACGTTAAGAAAAGAGGATTCATAATAATCATTCATTCATATCAATGGTTATACAAACTTAGGGACATTTCCTAAGATCACTATTCTATTACAAGATATTTGCACATTATCTCCATTACTAAACTTCATCTAACATGTCTTTATCTAAAAGAAATTACCTGCTTGCAGGGTCCTCGTGACCTTAACCATAAGTAGGGAAACTGTAAAAGATATCTATGGGGGTATAAGCTGACAGGCTTAGTGAGAACTATTTTCACAAATAACTTCTTGTAACAAGATTTCAAACAAGTTGTTTAACAATCAAATGTAATGCAACATACACGTGGGCAAACAAGCATATAGTTTTCCAGGAACTATATGTTGAATGGATTTGCGCACTCCATTCGGGGTTTGGTGATACTCAACCTCAAAACAAGTAGTTTTAATTAAAAAGTTTTATGCTCGCGAGCACTCATCGCCAAGCATTTTGAATCTACTTGATTTGACCTTGCTTTCGGATCATCTGCCAAGCATTTCCCTTAAGCAGCCAAGCAATCGCTTTCGGATCTTCCGCCAAGTGTTGCTTTCGACATGAGCTTACTATCCTCCTCATCCAAGGATAATAACCCAAAATACAATGTGACTTACTTCGTGGTATGCATGAATTCATTTATTTATAAAGTCATAGCATAATTATTTTTTGTATTTAAGGCGATCAAAGAATTTCATACCAATCAAATGTTATACTAAAACAAACAATTAAAACAACTCCGGCTCATATTCTTAAAATTCTTTCAAAGAATTATTTTACATATACATCGGTTTATCTGTTCCTAATTCTAATGCAACTAATTTACAAGCATAACAAGTGTAGTATTTAATGGAAATAAACTCACGATGCCATGTCGACTATTCCACTATGTGGATGAGTCGTTCACACACTCCTCTTAGTCGTAATAATCTTCGGGGTAAAGGGATCCTTCCTCGGGGTCCCCTAGCCAAAGAAAATACCCACAATGAGTATTCCTTGATGATTTTCTTGAATTTTGACAAAACAATGTCAAAAGAACGTTAAAGTTCGTGTAAAGGAATGTTCCAACTTAAAATGGCCATAACTTGGTCATTTTAACTCGAAATCGTGCATATAATATACCGATTTCTACCTACTCGAAAAGATCTACCCATTTCCAAAATTATTTCCATCAAACAAAGCCATATAGGCTCCAAAAAAGTGGCGACAAAATTTACCACGGATTTTCCAAGTAAAAACAACTTTGGTTCAAGAAATCAAAATTTGTTTGATAAATACTTAGTTATCTATATAGTTGAAAAATTCTCTTTTTATGACTACTTAGCTCATATTCATTCATGCTCAAGTGTTTTATTGTCCATTTATTTTGCTTAAGTAAAACCATGTCTGTTTTCTTTTTAGGAAAATAAGAATTTCATGTTTGTAAACTCCTTGAGATAACTATTTGGTCTTTTTTATTTTACAAAAATTTTTATATTGACTTATGCATATATAGTTCAAGTAACTTTTTGAAAATGAATTTTTTCTTCCTTCTAAGTTTTCTACACTAATACTATTAGAGTTTTTAGAAAATACCCTATTATCCCTATTCACTTTTCTTGTAAATTCCTTTGTCTATTTGTTCACATAAATCTTTATTTGAAAATTCCTCATTCTTTCCTCATATCTTATGTTTTTCATAGAATCATCCATGCATAAAAATTTGTTTTCTTTTATAAAAACAATGTGGAATAATATGTGACTTAAGAATCTTTTTGTAGTAAAAGTATTTCTAAAATCTTAATGATTTCTTCTTGTAATTTGAAAAGAAATAATTTTTTTTTTTTTCAAACCATAGATTTTCTTCTTTACATAAACTTATTTCTAAGTGTCAAAAATTTCTTTTTGTCAATTTACTTTTAGAACTTGAAACTTTGGACAACAATTTAAATGAACATGAACTATGAGAAAATAGTATCAAGTAAAATAACATAAGTAATAAAGTCAAGTATTGGAGTCTTAGCTTTTTCAAGGCTCCCGGGACTAAGAAGTAGACTAGTCCCAAAATAAAATAAAATGAAAGAAAGAAAACTTGTTTTGACTTGATGAGGACAAGTCTAAGACTAGAGACTAGTCTTAATTTAACAAGGAAAAATAAATAATTGCAATGGAATAAATAAATAAATTGCTTTGCATGAAATAAATAAATTGCAAGTGAGCTTATATGCTCTAAAGAATATGTATATATATATATATATAATACTTAAATATATTTAACAATAATAAAACAAAAATAATAACATAAATATAAATGGGTTTGCATGAACATAACATAATGTAGCTTCCAAACTTGTAGTCTTTGGACACTCACACTATAGTCATGTAAAGTTACATGACATGAAGAAGAAGAAAATAAAAGAAGGTAGTTACCTAAAGAAGGTTTTGATAGTAGTATTTTATGGGTTTTAGTTGTTGGTGGAAGTTGTTGTGGAATTATTTTAAGAGTTTTGGTATTGTATTTTGAGAGAGTTTTGAGAGAGATTTTGGGAGATATTTGGTAAGAATTTGGTAGCGAATGTGTGAAAGAAGTGGAAGAGGAGGGAGGTATTTATAGGAAAATGTGGAGTGAATTTGGTTATAAAATAAAAGAAAAAAATAAAACAAATTGAGGATGTAGAGGAGGGGGCGCCGACCATGTGAGATAGAGGGGAGAGAGATTTTATTTTTTGATTTTTGTTAAATAAAAGATGTAATATGAAGGTAGATGTGGTATAAAGTTATGGGAAAGGTAAAAGTAAGAATTATAGGTTATGGAGTGTGTAAGAGTAGGTGTAAGAAAAATAAAGATAAAAGAATAGTGTAGAATAGTAATGAATAGTAATATAAGATAGACATGACTAATAAAGTATCGGTAGTAAGAAAATACGCGTATAAATGCAATATCTGTTATTTTTACTTATCGAAAAATTACGAAACTGATATTTTTGGAAAACTTATATTTTTACGAGTCTAACGGTGTATTCGGAATATTTTTACTATTTTGGGCTCTCAGACACGTTTTTCGAGAACTGTGTCCGATAGGGTTTAAAGGACACCCGAAATTCGCAAAACTGATATTTTTATATAACCTATGGTTATTACGAATTATTTTAGGTAATTATCCCAACTTCGTTTTCCAGAGCCAAAGAAAACGGCAATGTCGGACTTAATCGATTACGGTAAACTAGGGTTTTGTTGACTTTTAGGATTTCGGTTGACTTCCGGTTTAGGGTATTATGCTAAATCGATTCCAAAAAATTTGGGGTTTATAAAATCCGCACTAAACTGCACCCGGAGTCTACCGCGGAAATAGTTTTCCAAAAACTTATGATGGAACCTTTCCCAAGTGACAAGTGGCATGAGCTCTCTTTGCTTGGAGTACCACCAAACTCTTGTGTTGAGCCTAAGCATATAAGTGTCGTAGTCAACTCTCAAGTGGTGTGATACCTCGTAAGCATTGAAAGATTGCTCTATCTAAAGCTAAACCAATCCTCAGCCTCACCCGATCTTCCAAAAGCCCCTTCAAATTACCTATTAATCTTAATGAACTCAGGTAGAGAGCTCTTATATGGCCTCATTAGGGGTAGAGGAGGCAAGGGCGCGGTATGAGAATGCGCGCTTTCCTATGTAGGCATCCACACAGAAGCTTGTGGTGCCGGTGGTGGTGGAGCTGGAGCAGGTGCCTGTGCCGGTAGAGTCTGTCGAAGTGCTCCAAGCACTTAGTGTCATTTGTGCCATTTGTCCAAGCATGACCTGAGTAGCATCAGCGAGAGGGTTTGGAGGTAGGGCAGCTTGTTTCCCTTATTCCATATTGAGTTAGTTGGGGGCGCTTTCCTCCTGACGTCTCCTTCTCCTACCATGGTTGTTGTAATTTTTTATTGCCTAGTTAATCTTCTCAATATTTTATTAATGTTTTCAAACGAGAAAGCGGAACTAAAGGAAACTGTAATAAAAGCGGAAAATAAAAGTGCGAAAAAATAATCAGGAATTTAAATAATAAAATCTTGAAATCATAAAACATGACTATATCTTTATAGAAATTTAAACAGCATGTGTAAAAATCCTCATAAACGTTATGCAAGTAAAATTTTGCGTTTTGAACGACAATAAGGCAACCAACATTTAACAATAACAAAGCAATTCCGAAAACAATCAAGACAACCTAAGATTCTATAGGAGTCTCATTAGCTCGCCTATAGATGTTTCGCAATGCTAAGCCGATTGCTTCCTAGTGGTAACTATCCATAACGGTTAGGAAATAGGATTCTAAGCCTCATACCATGGTCATCGTCCTAGCTAAGTCTTCTTTTTAATTCTATTCTATATTTCATTTTTAATTTTATCCCTCCTTAAGGCTATTTTAGTTGTAGTTATGATTATAAACTCTTAACCATGCTCTGATACCAACTTAAATTGTCACGCCCCAAAGGGTACCCAAAACGTGATAGTCCACTACACTCAATATTTAAACTTAAGTATGACATCCTTAGTCATCCCATAAGTTTACATATCGGGTGTAAGGTGTACTTATACAATTTTTAGATCACACTTTGAATCGAATAGTCTTAAGAAGGCATACATTTGCATTAAGAAAGAAATCACAACGAGATAAATAAGTTAAGTCTTTACAAAATTCAAGGGGCATACCCCCACCAAATAATAATAAAAGTTTATATAGTCTAAAACCATATTACAAACATCAGGGTTTATGTTCAAGAGATTCTCCTAGAATCCACGCCTCTAGCTACGTCCCGACTTCTTCAAAAGCTCCTTCAACCAAAAGATAACCCTGTGAAAAGTTTTCTCTCGGAACAACCAAAAATGGGAATACCATAACAAAACTATCGGGGTATAAGCTAACAGGCTTCGTGAGATTCATTTCCAAATATTTAATACTCAACAACAGCATATCACAGACAAGTTATTAACAACCATATGAAATGCACAAGCAAGTAAGCATACAAGCATATGACTTTTCGGGAGTTATATGTGAATGGATTTATGCCCTCCATTCGGGGTTAAGACGGTCCATAAGACATGCAACCATAAAATCCAATTCTAAGTGGGGTGGTCCATAAGTCATGCAACTATAATCCCGGACTCTTTCTCTCAGTTATACAACCTCTATTGTTTCATTGTAGTAGTTTTATGTGCTTACTCCACATCCGTTAACTTAAGCGATGTCGCATCCTTAATGTTAACATAGGCCCCCTTGTCTTCCACTAATATACTTTTGTCCCACCAAAGGTATATTAGCTATTGCAATGTGACTCACTACGTGATATGCGTGTATAGTTTATTCATATAATCGTGGCATGTTCATTATGTAGATTAAATATGATCATAGAGAATTTCAAACAATCCAAGTCTATACGAGCTCATACAATATTTACCACAAGTTTCGTTCCAATATACTTAACATTCATTCACCCAAGAGTAGATCACAACTCATAATAGTTTTATCTTTCCCTAATTCTAATGCCACTACGTTTACAAGCGCATACATGAGCACAACTATTTAAGAAATGAACTCACTTGGCCATGGACAGAAATCCACTAGTCGTAGTAGTCCACGGGGAGTGGCAATCCATCCTCTAAATCAACTAAGTACAAGAAATACCCAGAATGACTATTTCTCATAAGGTTCTATTAACTTAAGAATTCTATTTACTAAGTTCGCCAATTTTAGCATAAATATAGTCCTAACTTCAAATGACTATAACTAACTCATTTCAACTTGGAATTGAGCATATAATATACCGATTTCTATCTACTTCGAAAGATATATCTATTTCTAATATTATTTTCAAGTTTTGAAATAATTAGGTCACAAAATAATCTGATCAGTTCTGATCGGTCAAAAATTCCAATTCCGAAAATAGTTTTTGTGGATGTTTGTGATGTTTCTAGGATATAGATCAACCATACATGCAATATTGTTGCTTTCCTATCATGAATGGCATGTTATGAAATTGATGCATGCATGCTCTTGACATTATTTACTAAAATGAAATTTAAGAAACTTTTTATTTGTAAAATTCCATGACTATTTACTTTCAAGAGAACTAGTTTCTTAACTTTGACCATCCCCTTTGTTTTAGACGTATTTCCTTAAGAAAATCAATTTATCCTTGTTTAACTTGAGTCTTCACTATACCTATTACTTAGGCCTTCATTTCTACATAAAAATTTTTATTTTATGCTTTGGAAACATGTTTTCAAAGTGGGGTCATTCCAAAATCCGAATTTGTGAAAAGAAATTTGTTTTTTAATGATTCCTTTGGAAAAACTTGTTTAATGCATTAAAAATTAAAGCTTTACTATACCTATTCCTTAAGGACTTCATTTATTACACAAAAACTTTCATTTTGAACTTGGTAAATAGGTGTTTTTATGATCATCATCCAAAATTACGAATTTCATATGTTGACTACTAACTCAAAATTTTCCATCTAGATTATACTTTTTGTTTTATACATTAATCTCATCAAAACTTATTTCAAGTTATAAAAATCACTACTTAATGATATCTATTACCTATAACCTTTATTTTTCACATAAAACATGAGTTTTAGAATTGATAAAAGGGTTTTTAAAATAGAGCTTTGAAATCATACGAATTTGTCTTTGAACATTTCAAACAAAAACTTTTTCTTTGTGCGTTCCTTGTTTTATTTGCCTAAGGATCTACTAACTACAACATCTATATTCACAAAACTAAGCCTTTATGAGCATTAATGCATGAAAACATAAATCATCCATAAGATCATGAATGTCAAGCATGATATAAGCATCTAAAAGCTAGATCTACTACTTATGATGTATGAAATGAAGTTTAAAAGCATGAACATGGGTTTTTATGATAGATCTCTACTTTACCCTGCTTTTACATGCATAAACATGAAAACACTTCAACAAAAACTTAATCAAACACAAGATCTACTCTTGTGATGTCTTGATATTCATGTAGTAGCATTTTCTTGTTCCCAGCAAGTGCTCATGTGGACTTAGAGTGAAAAAACTCATGAATAATCTTGCCATTACAAGATTAAATTGTAGGAAAGCTTAAGAATCATCACCTAAAGCTTGAGATAGATGAGAAATGGAGAAGAAAGAAGCTTGTTGTGTGTGTGTGATGGGGATAGAGGCTCACGGCAATGGAGAGGGGAAAAGAGAGGATTTTGTGAAATTTGAACAAATGAAATGAAAATGGAAGAGAGAGAAAATTAAAAGACTATTTATATTAAGTGAATTAGGGTTTGTTTTGTTTATAAAAAGAATTAAAATAAAGCAAATTGGAGTCAAATAGGAGGAGGGGGGTGTGCCGGCCTCCATAGGGAAAAAAAGAGAGAGAGATTTGAAATTGTTTTAAATTGTAATAGATGTAATAAAAAGTATTAAATGTAATAATTTGTTAAGAGACAAAAATTCTTGGAAAGGAAAATATAATTGAGTGTTTGTACAGTTGTAATACTAGGGTATGGGTTGTGTGTGTAGTAGGTTGTAGTTGTGAATAGTAATAAATAGTAGACAAGACATTTAATTTACCAGTAGTAAAGAAAAGAGGGAAAAAAAGGCTATAATTGTAATTTTTATGACCCGAAAAATTATAAAACATATATTTTTGAAATCCTTATAAAATTTCGGTTCTAAAGAGTATTCTAAAATATTTTTCTGAGTTTCTAGTTCCAGGGCTCGCTTTTCCCTAATGGAGCTCGGGAAGGCTCGTAATAGAAAATTTTTCGGAAACAGAACATTTTGTGGTTTGAAATATACTTTAAAACAATAATCCATGTTAATCTATTTTATAGAGGTTCTTTTAAATTTAAATCGATGAAAAGCCGGATCTAGGGTTCTTCGGTTGTTCATACTAATAATGTTTAGGGTTTTGGTTTTCCGATTCCTAAAGTTTACTTGGTTACTAGGAAAACCGGGGTTTACAACCTACCTACCTTAAACAAAGTTTTTTCCTCAAAACTTGAACGGCATACCAGATTCATTAAACAGGTTTGGATACTTTTGTCGCATCTCACTTTCTGCTTCCCAAGTTGCTTCCTCGTGTGTATGATTCCTCTAGAGGACCTTTACATACTTAATTTCCTTATTCCTTAATTTTTGTACCTTTTTATCCAAGATCTGCACCGGGTGCTCCTCGTAAGTGAGGTTTTCCTTTAACAACATCGGTTCCAATTCTATGACTTGATCCGGGCCGGTTACATGCTTGCGAAGAACCGACACATGAAAAACATTATACACTCCTGAAAGATTTGGTGGCAAGGCAAGACGGTATGCCAACTCTCTTACCCGTTCCAGTACTTCAAAGGGACCAATATATCGGGGACTCAACTTTCCTTGTGAGCGAACTCAATGACTACTTTTGATAGGATTTATCTTTCAATGAACATGATCTCCCACTTGAAACTCAAGAATCCTTCTTTTTAAATCTATGTCACACCCCAAAGAGTACCCTACACGTGACAGTCCGCCACACTCAATATTTAAACTCAAGTAAGGCAACCTTAGTCTTCCCATGAGTTTAAACATTGGGTGTAAGGCTCACTCTCAACATACAGAGACCATGCTTTGCTTCGTAGTAGTTTAAAGAGACATTCATAGCGACAAGAATGTAGATCATAACCGTTTCATATATAACTATACTATTACATGAACTAGGGGGCATACCCCCGTTAACCACGTTAAGAGTTCTTAGGCTCACAATACTTCCCATATCATCCTTCAAATACTAATTTAAGAAACATGACTAGCAATCCGTTTCTACTTTTAGGCCCCGGCCCCATCGAAAGCTCCTTAATGTCTAAAAGCTGTACCTGATGTCCGTGGCTCCTTGGCGATAACCATAAGTATTTATACTACAACAAGAAACTATCAGGGTATAAGCTACACTAACTTAGTGAGTAAAAACTTCCATATCACAATTAAGATAATCATTCAAGCAAGTGGTTATTCAATCAAGTGAAATGCATCAGACAAGTGAATTTAGCAAACATATGACCAATCGGAAATCATATGTGGATGGACTTGCGCCCTCCATCCCGGGTTAGCAGATTAATGAATCCTGCGGTACGACGCCGTTTAAGCTCACGGTTAACTGAACAATATTTCGTTTTATGGATCACGATTAAGCAACAAATTCGTTTTATGGATCATGATTAACCAACATATTCGTTTTATGGATCACGAAAACCAACAAATGCTAATGCTCCATCCCCATTGTGATATGAATGAGTTCAATTATAATTGAAGTCTAATAATCGATTAATCTAATTCTTTTAGGTGGCCAAGCAATATTCGCAGATAATCAATTCTAGCTCATCTCTATACAAGCAATAACTTATCACCCGACTTCGATATTCTTTAAGTTCAACTTCATATATCAACAATAGACATTTATAATTCCCAACTAATCCCATCATGCATAATCATTCTTTTTATCTTTACTTAGCAACTAGTGCAGCTATCATTACAATCACAAGCAATAATTGAAATCGGAAGTGATACTCACTCGGCCATGTTACACCGGTCTCTTAATAGTAGTTGGGTGGTAGGGTATCGTCGTTCTCGAGATCACCTACCAAGTAAGAATAACCTAATGAGGATTCCATCACTTAACTAATTCAAGCTATGCATCTAAGCTAGACAAAATCGTGATTCTCGCTATTTGCGGAAGTTCCAACTTAAAACGGCAATAACTTGGTCATTTTAACTCGGAATTTCGCAAAATTTATATCGATTTCTATCTACTTCGAAAGATATATCTCTTTATAATATTTTTCAAGTTTTGAAAACATTAAGGTCACGGAACAGAGGGACCAGATCTGTTCTGTAACTTTTTCATTTTCGAAAAATTGTTTTGCACTTAATCACAATGTTCCTCTTTGATGATTCATGTATATATGGAATATGAATGAATCCCTAATATGAATGAAATGTAATGAGTTCAATATATGCATGGTCTTGATGATTTTTTATAATGAAACTTTTAAGAACTCATAATTATTACAAGGCTCCACAATAGTCATTTCTTAAAAACCCATTCTTTCAAATTTTGCATCTCCTAGTGTTTTAGGATTTTATTCTTAGAATTTACTTGTTATTTAAATAAAAATGAGTCTTTATCATCTACACTATCCAAGACCTTCATTTCTTCATAGAAATTCACGTTTTTCACTTTGTAAGTATATTTCAAATAAGCTTTTCATAAAAATCCAAATTTTGGAAAATTTCATTTCTTGTATGTTTCTTTTAAGAAAACTTGTTCAATGCATCAAAATTTAAAACTTTACTACATCTATTGTCTAAGGACTTCATTTAACACATAAAACTTGCAATTTGAGCTCAAATACTAGATGATTACATATGTATCATCTCAAATTACGAATTTGACAATTTGATCACTAACTCAAAATTTTCCATCTTAATTCCACTACTTGTTTTACACATTACTCATGCCTAAACTCATTTAAACTTGTAAAAATCATTCTTTAGAGACACCTATTACATATACCTTTCATTTTTCATATAAAACATGAGTTTCAAAGTGGTTTCAAGGGCTTTTAAAATAGGTTCCAAAAATCATCCGAATTTTTCCTTTGAACTTTTCTAACAAAAATTTTTTCTTTTCAAGTTCCTTGCCTTATACTCATGAAGATCTATCAACTAACACATTTATACATACAAGACTAAGCTTTTATGATCATTAATGCATAAAGATACAAAATTTTCACATGAACATAAATGTCAATAACAATATGAGTGTCTAAACACTAGATCTACAACTTATAATGCATGATCATGAGTTTAATGACATGAACATAAACTTTCCATGCAAGATTTCTACTTTACATGCATGAGAATGACATTATTTCAACAAAATTCATTAAACATAAGATCTACTTCTTGTGATGGCTTGCTATTCTTGTATTAGTGTTTTCCTATCCCTAGCATTTGCTCATTGGGATTTAAGGTGGAAAACACTCAAGAATGGTTTTACCATTACAAGATTTGGTAATAACAAAGCTTGGAATCATCACATAAATGGAGATTTGGAGTAGAAAAGAAGAGGAAATGAACTTGTGAATGTGTATGTGTGTGAGGAGGGTGTCACGGCAAGGTTAAGAGAGGAAGAGGGAGTTTTAACCTTTGTAAAAATTTAGAATGAGTGAAAACGAGGAGAGAGAGAGAAAATGAGCTTATATATTAGAGGAATTACGGTTTAATTGAATTAAAAGAAGTAAAAACAAATAGAGGGAAACAAGGGTGGGTGTGCGCCGGCCTTAGCAGGGAAGAGAGAGGGAGTGAGTTGAAATTGTTTAAATTTGTAATTTGTGTAATAAAAGTGATAATTTAATAAGAAACAAAAATTTCTTGTAAAAGAAAATATAATTGAGTAGTTGTAAGGATGTAAGAATAGGGTATGGGTAGTGTGTAGTGTAGGTTGTACTTGTGAATAATGATAAATAGTAGACAAGACATCTACTTTATCGGTAGTAAGGAAAATACGGGAAAAAGGCTATAACTATAATTTTTATAGCCCGAAAAATTATAAAATTTATATTTTTGAAATCCTTATAAAATTTCAATTCTAATGAATATTCCGGAATATTTTTCTAAGTTTCGGGTCCCGGGGCTCGTTTTTCCGTAATTGAGCTCGGGAAGGCTCGGAATAGAAAGTTTCCCGAATTTAAAACTTTCTAAGGTTTAAAATATACTTTAAAACAATAATTCACATTCATTTATTTTATAAAACTTCTTTTGCTATAAAACCGAAGGAAAGCCGGATCTAGGGTTTCTAAGCTCCTCTCACTAAGCTTGAACCAGACCGATTTAGGGTTTCGTTCTCCAGTTTCCGAAGTTTATTCGATTACTAGGAAAACCGGGATATACATTATAAGAATAATAAAATTGTGAAATGAATAATAGTAAATAGTTAGCTAATTACCGGTAGTAATGAAATACCAATAAAATCGCAAAATCAGGTAATTCTAGTAATCGAAAATTTGTAAAACTAATATTTTAGAAATCCTTATAAAAATATGAGTCTAACGACCTTAATAACATATTTTTAATATTTCGAATCTCAGGGCATGCTTTTCGAAGTCTGTACCCCGATCGGGTTGGAAATAGATTGAAAATTCGTCAATCTCATCTTTTCGAGTATCCTAAACTTAATATGAACCAACTATACCTTTTTTCTTATTCTGACTCCTTGGTTTAGGAATATGGGATTGCCGGACCTAGGCTATGGGGTTTTTTGGGAGTCTCGTGGACTTAGGTTTTCCGGTTGACTTTCCGGTTTATACCTTTGTCAATTTGGAAACTCATATTTTATGTTTATACAACATATCTAATTTGAGAAATTTATTTTATGCTTGATTTTTATAAGTATTTAATATCTCTCAACATTTTCGAAATTCTTTGGATTGAGTTTTATTTCCGAAGGTTAATCATTATTTACTTCTTAATAATTTGTTTTTAGGCTCTATTTTACCCGATTTTATAAGTTGAAGTTAAATAAAGTATTTGTCGTACATCGTGGTTCTGGAATTGAAGTATATTGAGTTCCTATTTTATTTGCAAGGATTCTTATTTTTCTCACGATTCAGAAGTTTCTAGATTCGTTCAGGATTTGGGACTTATCAAAGTTCGGTTTTAATCCGGAGTGATTTTAGGGTTTATTTTTCGAAATTCATCTTAGAATTATTTACTAAAATTTTCCGGGGCTTACAATCTGCCTAACTCTTTTGTCTATCTTGGGCTTCCTTCATCCATTGTTGGATTATCCGAACCTTATCGGCCGTATCTTGCACTACGTCGGTCCAAGAACCATCTTCTCCACATCATCCCAAAACAACGGGGATTTGCACTTACGTCCGTATAAGGCCTCATAAGACGGCATTTTAATGGTCAAGTGGTAGCTATTGTTATAAGCGAACTCAACCAGAGGTAAATGCGCTTCCCAACTTCCCTTAAACTCCATCACACATGCCCGAAGCATATCTTCCAAAGTCTGGATTATTCTTTCGGACTGTCCATCAGTCTGCGAATGATAATCCGCGCTAAAATGCAACTTTATTCCCAAACACTTCTGCAAGCTCACCCAGAACTTAGACACAAACCTTGGGTCTCGATCTGATACAATCACGGCCGGTATTCCGTGTAGGCGAACAATTTCTTTCATGCAAAGCCTCACCAATTTATCCATAGAGAAAGTCATATTTATTGGCAGAAAATGAGCAGACTTAGTTAACCGATCTGACACAACTCATATGGCATTGTGACCTGATGGTGTCCTTGGTAAACCATAAACAAAATACATGGAAATCTGGTCCCATTTCTATTCTAGTATAGACAAAGGTTTCAACAACCCACCCAGCCTTTGATGTTCTACTTTCACTTGTTGGCATGTTGGGCACTTAATCATAAAATCTGCCACATCACATTTCATTCCATTCCACCAATAATGTCCTTTAAGGTCTTGATACATCTTGGTTCCTCTTGGGTGTATTGTATATCCCGAATTGTGTGCTTCGCTCATGATGTCCTTTCTCATTTCTTCATCATCGGGCACACATAGTCGTCCTTTTATCCTTATCACATCATCTTCGTCTATTGAAAAATCAGTATACTTCCCTTCCTGAACTTCCTTCTTTATCCTTTAAATCACTTCATCATAACGTTGGGCCTCCTTAATCCTTTCTACTAAAGTTGGCTCCAACACCAAATTTGCTATTTCCATCTCTAAGTCATTCCCAACAAGTTCAATGCTTAACTTCTCAAATTCTTTTATCAATTCTTTCTGGTCAGTCAAAAGAGTTGCAACTTCACCATGATTCTTACTACTCAAGGCATCGGCAACCGCATTCACCTTTCCCAGGCAGTAATTAATTCCTAAATCGTAATCCTTAATTAACTCTAGCTATCTTCACTGCCTCTTGTTCATTTCTTTTTGAGTGAACAAATACTTTAGACTCTTTTTATCAGTGTAGATCTCATACCTTTGTCCATAAAGATAATATCTCCATATTTTCAAAGCAAAGACAACCACGGCTAGTTCCAAGTCATGTGTGGGATAATTTTGCTCATGTGGCCTTAACTCCTTGAAGCATAGGCAATCACCTTTTCCTCTTACTTGAGAACGCATCCGAGTTTTTCGAAGCATCACTATGTACCATGTAGGGTTTCTCGGGATTTGGCAAAACCAAGATCGAAGCAGAAACAAGTCTTTGTTTCAATTCTTGAAAGCTTTGATCCCGCTTTTTCGTCCAAACAAACTTTTCATTCTTTTGCGTCAACTGAGTTAATGGCTTGGCTATCTTAGAAAAGTCTTGGAAAAATTTTCTGTAATATCCACCTAAACCCAAAAAGCTTCTTCCTTCAGTCACGGTTTTAGGTGGCTTCCGTGCCACCACAGACTTAATCTTCTTGGGGTCTACATATATGCCCTTACCTGACACAACATGTCCCAAAAACGAGATCCTGTCTAGCTAGAAGTCACACTTGGAAAACTTGGCATACAATTTATGTTCCCTTAAGGTTTGTAATGCCATGCAAAGGTGCTCTTCGTGTTGCTCCCTCGTCTTCAAGTAAATTAAAATATCATCAATAAACACAATCACACACTTATCTAACAAGGATTTATATACCCGATTCATCAAGTCCATAAAAGTAGCAGGAGCATTTGTTAATCCAAAAGACATCACTAGGAACTCATAATGTCCTTAACGAGTCCGAAAAGCAGTTTTTGGCACATCTTCTGATTTGACTCTTAATTGATGATACCACGATCGTAGATCAATTCGTGAAAATACACTTGCTCCTTGTAACTGATCAAAAAGGTCATCGATCCTTGGAAGTGGATACTTATTCTTGATGTAACTTTATTCAACTCCCGATAATCAACATATAACCTCATTGATCCGTCCTTTTTCTTAACAAAAAGCACAGGTGCACACCATGGTGACACACTTGGTCTTATGAATCCTTGGTCCAAGAGTTCTTGCAATTGCCTTTGTAATTCTTTTAACTCAATAAGGGCCTTACGATAAGGCGCTTTGATATAGGCTTAGTGTTCAGTACCAAGTCAATCTCAAAATCAAATCTCTCTTAGGCAAACCTGTAGCTCATCCGGAAAGACTTCGGGAAATTCCTTGACAACTGTTATATCCTCAATCTAGGTAATCCTTCCTCTTTTTCCATGCATTAAAAGAATTTCACTTCCAACTCAACCTCTCTCCATCCATGATCAACTCAAATGAGCCTAGGTCTTTCCTCTTGAAGCTACGGTCTCACCCTGAATTCAACATCCAATCCATTAACATCCTTAAAATTCACTTTCTTCTTTGTCAGTCCACAACGGCTTTAGCAACGATAGCCAACTCATACCCAAAATCCTCATATCTACTCATCTCCAACACTATTAAATCACACCTCGTACCATGTCCGTGAAGCTCCATTGGGCAATCCTTTAACATCTCATTTGTTGTCATAATGCTTCCAACAGGGGTCTTAACTCGAAAGCTAGAGGCAACAGTGACTATTGGTAAACCAACTTGTCTAGCCAATCTGGTGGTGATAAACGAGTGTGGCTCCCGTGTCAAACAAAGCATAGGCAGTCGCCTTAGCTACCACCCATATGTGTCTTGCGTCCAACACTTACTAATCACTAACTTCATACCATCCTAACTTACTTTCCCAACTTCTTTAACTTAACTATGCTTGTTCTTCTTTCCTTAAACTTGAATCATAACAACTTAAAAGCAGCAAAAAAACAAAAGCAAAGAGTAAGAGATTTACCTGTAACAAGGTCGAAGTCTGGACCATTATCCTCCTCAAGAGCAGCCAATCCACAGTTTTCATCTCCCATCTCCTCACATACCCATCGTCCTTCGAGGTTATAGATGCTCATCCCATGCATCGCGACCCAGAGCGGCTACCATTATTTCCACCAATCCCATTCTCGGGTCTTGTTGCTGCTGATCCTCCAAAAGATCTAGTTGGAGCATTCCTCCATTGTGGGCACTCATTGGCAAAGTGTCCCATTTGCTTATAGACAAAACATGTGGTGGTGGCCTTCTTTGGGCAGTTAGCAATATTGTGATACGAATCGCCATAGAAATAACACTTATCCTTTAACTGTGGGTAGCTCTTGAGGTAGTGATCCCCCTTACATTTCCAGCAACTAATGCCCTTAAGGTTAAGCTATCCCCCACCAATGTTACTCTTAAAGCCATAAGACGGCTTGAACTTCTTTTGAGAGAATCCAAATCCTTGTCCCCCATAAAACTTCCTTCCAAAAACCGAAGGTGTTCTTTCTACACTCTTGCTGTAAGCCCCGGAAAATTTCAATAAATAATTCTACGATGAACTTCGAAAATAAAACCTAAAAATCACTCCAAATTAAAACCGAAATTCGACAAATCCTAAATTACGAACGAATCCAGAAATTCTTAATCTTGAGGAAAATAAGAATCCTTAAAAACAAAAATAAGAACTCAACATACTTCAATTCCAAAACCACTACGTACAACAAATTCTATATTTAACTCTGACTTATAAAAATCAGGTAATATAAAGCTCAAAAACAAATTATGAAAATGTAAACAATGATTAACTTTCGGAAATGAAATCCAATTCAAGAATTCCGAAAACGTTAAAAGATATTAAATACTTACAAAAATAAAACTTAAAATAAATTTCTCAAATCAAATAGTTATATAAAATAAAATATCAGTTTCCAAATTGGCAAAGATCTAAACTAGAAAATCACCCGGAAACCCTAACTGGAATACAATAGCTTAAGTCTGGCGATCTAGCACCCCTAATCCTAGAGGCCGAGATGTATTTTAAATATGTAGAATAGCTCGTAATAATATAAGTTTGTTTAAAAATATCAGATTGGTAAATTTTTGACCTATTTCGAACCCGTTCGGATACAGACTTCGAAAAGCGTGTCCCGAGGCTCAAGAAATAAAAAATATACCAATATTACCGTTAGACACATAATTTCATAAGATTTCCAAATATATCAGTTATATAATTTTTCGGGTTATCAAAGTTACAGTTATAACCTTTTATCGTATTTTCAGTACTATCGGTAATTAATTAGTCTTTGGCACTATTCACTTCCATTTCATTACATAATTTTATTATTCTTATAAAGCCTTATATTTTTAGATAAATATTTTATATATTATAGAAAATTTTGTTTTTCTAAAATTTAGTTAGTTCGGGCTTTTACAGGATCAAATTCTGTTTAAGACCCGATACTAAAAATAAAATAAATTAATTTAATAATTGAAAAATATTTAAAAATTTTTATTTTCATAATAAAATTTTTAGAATTTTTCGGGTTATAAAAATATCATTTATAGCCCATATTCCGTATTGATCATACCGACAATATGTTTGTTGAAATACTAAAATAATTCAAATAATTATTTCATTTTATTTATAAAATTATTCCATTCATTTAAATATATTTTTCTTAATTTTATTTTATATTTTTCTTAATAAAAAGCACTTTTTTCCAATCCATACTTCAAGTACACCTTACACATATCACTTCCTTTTCACTTTAATCTTTCTACACATTATCCCACACTTCATGAGATTTTTCCCCTTCTTTATGGCTGCTATTGTCCTTTATTTACTCCATTTTGACCAAATTTTAATTATTCTACTCTTCTTAAAAAGCTACATTACACATTTATTACACAATTCAAATTCAAGTCAAATTTCAATAAAATTTCTCCCTCTCTCTCTCCCCCACAATTCACGTGCAGTAGCCCTCTCCCTTGCTGCCCTGTTTTATTTTTTTTCCTCTCATTTATTCAATTAAAACACTCATTCACTCTCTCCTTCATTTACTCATTCCTTAGTTTTTCTCTCTTTTCCTCTCTTTCTTTCTTCATTTCTCTTGTTCTTCCATGAAAAACAAGCTGCCCCCACTTCTAAAAATAGCTTCCACACTTCATTCTTGAAGATTTTTAAGCAAATCTTCATCTCAAAACCTCCATAGGTGATATAGGTAATGTGTAATGAAGGTTTCATACATCAAATGACCTTCCATAAGCTTAAAGCTTAGGATGATGATGCCAAAAATAAAACACTCCTCTTTTCCATTATTATTATCTTGTATCATAATTATTTTCTTGTTTAAAGTTATTATATTTTGTAGATATAACTTTTTGTAGCCTATATTTTGTTTATGCCAAAGATCTTGTTATTTAAGTGGTTATTTTTGTTATTTCTTATGATTTATACATAGATCCATCATTCACATAACTATTATAGTGATTCATGCATTTATAACTAAATCTAGTTGTTTTTAGGTTTATACATGCATTGGACTTTGTTTTATGTTTATGAACAACTTGTAGTAGCATAATGATAGTAGGAATGTTTTAGAAAACTCAAGATCTATTTTATTTTCAACAAAATCATTTTTGAAAATTCGGATGAAAAATGAACCATTTAGAAAACTTATTTTCCAACTTCAAAATGTGTATTTTTCATTTAAAATAAAGGCTTAGAGTGTAGATAACATAAATGAAAGATTTGATGATAAAGTTTAGATCTATGTGTTTGTTGTGCACTACCATGGGTTTCATTTAGATGTATGTTTATATTATGTGTAGATCTTAGATTTGAACTTGAACAAAAATTGTGAAATTCGTATTTTGGCAAGACCCCCCATTTA
The DNA here is from genome assembly GCA_024138025.1 of Combretum micranthum. Classification (NCBI taxonomy): domain Eukaryota; kingdom Viridiplantae; phylum Streptophyta; class Magnoliopsida; order Myrtales; family Combretaceae; genus Combretum; species Combretum micranthum. Next base: position 25,998 of record JAMXBD010003403.1, on the reverse strand, counting down.
AAAACCACTTTCTAAGTGTCAAATGCAATTTTTACTTAAGATAATGAAGCTTAATAAGTAATTTATAAAGACTTTTTTTACAAGAATCAAAGGTGATTTTCAAAAGTTATTTTCAAAATAAAAATCTATTTTCGGATGTTGGCCAAGGCATATTTTTAAAACATGTTTTCCAACTCAAAAATGAAGTTTTTGTTCAAGATATGAAAGGCTCTTAAGATAGGATATGTATGGAATGGATTTTCATAAGTATAGATAGATTTTATCAAAAGATATGACCAAAAATGAATTTGTTAAATTCGGATCCCAACCAAGACTAATTTTGAAAACCCACATATCAACTCAAAAACTCATGTTTTATGTGAAAAATGAAGGTTATAGGTAATAGGTATCATTAAGTGGTGATTTTTACAAGTTGAAATGAGTATATGAGTAATGTGTAAAACAAAAAGTAGAATCAAGATGGAAAATTTTGAGTTAGTAATCAATTTGTGAAATTCTTGATTTTGAATGAAGGCCATAAGAACACCTATTATCCAAGCAAAATGAAAGTTTTATGTAATGAATGAAGTCCTTAAGTAATAGGTACCATAAAGTCTCAACTTTTAATGCATTAAACAAGTTTTTCCCAAAGGAATCATTCAAAAAGTGGATTTTCTAAAATTCGGATTTTTGAGTAGATCATATTGGAAAACATATTTGCAAAGTGTAAAATGCAAATTTTGTGTAAGAATGAAGTCCTTAGTGGTTATGTATGATTGAGCCCTAATTTTCTAAATATCAAATGATTTTTACTTAAAGGAATCACTCAAAAACCAATTTTTTACCAAATTCGGATTTCGGTATCAACCCCACTTGAAAACATGTTTACAAAGTGTAAAATGGGAATTCTTATGTAGAAGGTCATAAGTAATAGATATAATGAAGACTCAATTTTAATAAGGATAAGTATATTTTCTTGAGAAATAAATCTAAAACAAATAAAGATGACCAAAGTTAGGAAATTGGTTTTCTTGAAAGTAAATAGCCATGGAGTTCTACAAATAAAAAGTGTCTAAAATTCCTTTTAGTAAAATTGACAAAAGCATGCATACATCAAGCTCATCTCATGTCATTCATGTTAAAATCATCATATTTCATGTATACTTGATTCATCAAATAGAAACATTTCAAACATTTACAAAACTATTTTTGGAATCAGAAACCATTACTGATCGATCTGATCCCTCTGTTCAGACTTAAAATGTTTTCAAAACTTGAAACTAATATTAAAAATAGATAGATCTTTTGAAGTAGATAGAAATCGATATATAATTTGCGAGATTCCGAGTTAAAATGACCAAGTTATGGCGTTTTAAGTTGGTTTCCGCTTAGACGAGAATTACGAATTTGATAGTTCGTATAAAATCGTTTGGATTAGTTTGAGTTGAAATACTTATTAGAGTATTTCTTCCTTTTAGTGATCCCGGATTACTATTACTAAAAGACTGATCCAATGGCTGAGTAAGTTTTCTCCTTGTTTTGTTACCTTGATTGTGCTTGTAGTTAGTTGCATTTGAATTATAGGAACAAACTAAAACCGATATGAATGGGGATGGGATATATGATGAGGCTGTGATGAATGTATGCCAAAGAATACTAAAGCACATCGAAACCACGATTTGATTGGTTAACTGCACTATTCATATTATTTTTGTTATATGTATGATATTGGTTGGTCACTCTAAAGAATGTATGAATAATTTGACCTAAGCAAAAATTAAATTGGTCATGCATCGCATCGGACATATTACATTTGGTAGCATACTACTCCTACGCAGGTCGATCGGTATGGTTCGAGGACTCATTGGGATGACGAACCCGGTATCAAAGCTCATTTAGGGGTATTAAGGCGCATGTGGATCCATTCCTTGGATGAGCCTAGCCGAGTCGAGTGCTAAGAGCCGAGGGCTTAGGGACTAGCTGTGGTCGTGTAGACTTCAATACCATTCCTAACCCCATATATGGAGGCGTAAATTCGTTCTGTGTGTGGGTTCCGGATACTTATACATAATTGTTTGCTCATGTATTTGTTCATGCATAGCATATGATTGATTATAACTTGCTGTTATGGTACGAGTTAAGGGAATTCTCACTAAGCTAGTGTAGCTTATACCCCAATAGTTGTTTAAATAAGCAGGTTATCTCAAGAATGCTAAGTGGGGACCGAGATGGTTGAAGCCGAGAATGACTTCGGATTTCGACAATGAATAAGAATGTTTGGAGTTATCAGCTAGTTTTATGATTTGCCTTGTAATAGTTTTATTAGGGAAGTCTTTGGATGAATGTAATTGAAGTATTTATGTTTTGGTATTTGGAGTATAGTAAATTGAATTTCCTTTACATTGTTACTCAAGTTATATCAACATGAAATGTATCATTCCGATGTGTCTCATCCATGTTTTAGACGCCTTGTATATAGTATGGAAGCCTTCGCATGACATGGGTGGTCAATCTTAGGCTTTAATATTGTGTACGGCGGACTGCCACGTTTAGGGTACCCTTCGGGGCGTGACACTTGCCCTTTCTCTTCTTAGCCCCTTCTACTATCCAGGCTCTTTCCACTAATTCTCTGAATGATCTAATATCAAATTCTTCCAGCCTCATTCTTAATTCCTCATCTAATCCGTTCGAGAAAACTTTTCTTTTTAGCTCCTTGCTATACTTGTAAGAATCTGGAGCATACTGTAGCAACCTACTAAATTCACTTTCATATTGCTCCACTGTTCGGCCCTTCTGAGTAATGTGCAGGAAATCGGCACTAAACTGCATCTGGAGACTACTGGGGAAGTAGTTTTCCAAAAACTCATGACAGAACCTTTCCCAAGTAACAGGTGGCATGAGCTCTCTTTTCTTGGAGTCCCACCAAACTCTTACGTTGAGCCTAAGCATATAAGTGCCGTAGTTAACTCTCAGGTGGTGCGGTATTTCGTAAGCATTGAAAGATTGCTCTATCTGAGCTAACCAATCATCAGCCTCATCCGGTCTTCCAAAAGCCCCTTCAAAGTACCAATTACTCTTAATGAACTTAGGTAAGGAGCTCTTATATGCCCTCATTGGGGGTGGAGGAGGCAAAGGTGCAATATGAGAATGCGCGCTTTCCAATGTAGGCATCCCCATAAAAGCTTGTGGTACTGAGGGTGGCGGAGTTGGAGCCGATGCCTGTGCCGGCAGAGTCTGTCGAAGTGCTTCAAGCACTTAAGTCATTTGTGTCATTTGTCCAAGCATGGCCTGTAAGGCTACTTGAGTAGCATCAGCGGGAGGGTTTGGAGTTGGGGCAGCTTGTTGCCCTTCTTCCATATTGGGTTGGTCGGAGGCACTTTCCTTCTGACGTCTTCTTCTCCTACCACGGCTTTGCAAATTTTATTTTGTCTAGTTAAGTAATCTTCTCAATATTTTATTAATGTTTTCAAACGAGAAAGAAAAAATAAAGGAAACTGTAATAAAAGCGGAAAATAAAAGTGCAAAAGGGTAATCAGGAATTTAAATAATAAAATCTAGAAATCATAAACATGACAATCTATTTATAGAAATTTAAACAGCACGTGCAAAAATCCTCATAAACGTCATGCAAGTAAAATTTTGCGTGTTAAATGACAATGAAGCAACCAACATTTAACCATAACAAACCAATTCCAAAAACAATCAAGACAACCTAAGCGATATTCTATAAAAGTCTCATTGGGTCACCTATGGATGTTTCGCAATGCTAAGCCGATTGCTTCCTAGTGGTTACTATCTACAACGGTTAGGAAATAAGATTCTAAGCCTCATACCATGGTCATCGTCCTAGCTAAGTATTCTTTTTAATTCTATTCTATCTTTCATATTAAATTTTATCCCTCCTTAAGGCTATTTTAGTTGTAGTTATGATTATAAACTCTTAACCATGCTCTGATACCAACTTAAACTGTCACGGCCCAAAGGGTACCCAAAACGCGACAGTCCACCACACTCAATATTTAAACTTAAGTATGACATCCTTAGTCATCCCATAAGTTTACATATCAGGTGTAAGGTGCACCTGCACAATTTTTAGGATCACACTTTGAATCGAATAGTCTTAAAAAGGCATACATTAGCATTAAGAATAGAAATCACAATGAGGTAAATAATTTAAGTCTTTACAAAAGTCAAGGGGGCATGCCCCCGCCAAAATAATAATAAAAGTCTATTCAGTCTAAAACCATATTACAAACATCCGGGTTTACGTTCAAGATATTCTCCTAGAAGTCCACGCCTCTAGTTAGGTCCCGACTTCTTCAAAAGCTCCTTCAACCAAAAGATAATCCTGTGAAAAGTGTTCTCTCGGAACAACAAAAAATGGGAACACTACAACAAAACTGTTGGGGTGTAAGCTAACAGGCTTAGTGAGATTTATTTCCAAATATTTAATACTCAACAACGATATATAACAGACAAGTTATTAACAACCATATGAAATGCACAAGCAAATGAGCATACAAGCATATGCATTTCCGAGAGTCATATGTGAATGGATTTACGCCCTCTATTCGGGGTTAGGATGGTCCATAAGACATGCAACCATAAAATCCAATTCTGAGTGGGGTGGTCCATAAGTTATGCAACCATAATCCCAAACTGTTCTCGTAGTTATACAACCTCTGTTGTTTCATTGTAGTAGTTTTATGTGCCTACTCTACATCCGTTAACTTAAGTGATCTCGCATTCTTAATATTAACATAGGCCCCCTTGCCTTCCGCGAATATACTTTTGTCCCACCAAAAGTATATTAGCTAATGCAATGTAACTCACTATGTGATATGCATGTACAGTTTATTCATATAATCGTGGCATGTTAATTATGTAGATTAAAGGTGATCATAGAGAATTTCAGATAATCCAAGTCTATGCTAGCTCATACAACATTTACCACAAGTTTTGTTCTGGTATACTTAACATTCATTCACCCAAGAGTAGATCACAACTCATAATAGTTTTATCTTTCCCTAATTCTAATGCCACTATGTTTACAAGCACATACATGCATACAACTATTCAATCAATGAACTTACTCGGCCATGGAGAGAAATCCACTAGTCATAGTAGTCCTCGAGAGTGGAAATCTGTTCTCCAAATCACCTAAGTATAAGAAATACCCGAAATGAGTATTTCTCATAAGGTTCTATTAACTTAATAATTCTATTTACTAAGTTCGTCAATTTTCGCATAAGATATAGTCCTAACTTCAAATGACCATATCTAACTCATTTCAACTTGGAATTGAGCATATAATATACCGATTTCTATCTACTTCAAAAGATATATATATATATATATATATAGTTTTAATATTATTTCCAAGTTTTGAACATAATTAGGTCACGAAATAATCTGATCAGTTCTGATCGGCCGAAAATTTCAATTCCGAAAAATAGTTTTGTGGATGTTTGTGATGTTTCTAGGATATAGATCAACCATACATGCAATATTTATGATTTCCTATCATGAATGGCATGTTATGAACTCGATGCAAACATGCTCTTGGCATTATTTACTAAAAGGAAATTTAAGAAACTTTTTTTTTGTAAAACTCCATGACTAATTACTTTCAAAAGAACTAGTTTCTTAACTTTGACCATCCCCTTTGTTTTAGATTTATTTCCTTAATAAAATCAATTTATCATTGTTTAACTTCAATCTTCATTATACCTATTACTTTGGCCTTCATTTCTACATAAAAATTTTCATTTTATGCTTTGGAAACATGTTTTCAAGGTGGGGTCATTCCAAAATGTGAATTTGTGAAAAAAAAATTTGTTTTTGAATGATTCCTTTGGAAAAACTAGTTTAATGCATTAAAAATTAAAGATTTACTATACTTATTCCTTAAGGACTTCATTTATTACACAATACTTTCATTTTGAACTTGGTAAATAGGTGTTTTTATGATCATCATCCAAAATTACGAATTTCATATGTTGACTACTAACTCGAAATTTTTCATCTAGATTCTACTTCTTGTTTGATACATTAATCTCATCAAAACTCATTTCAAGTTAGAAAAATCACTACTTAATGATATCTATTACCTATAACCTTCATTTTTCACATAAAACATGTGTTTTAGAATTGATAAAAGGGTTTTTAAAATAGAGCTTTGAAATCATACGAATTTGTCTTTGAACATTTTAAACAAAAACTTTTCCTTTATGCGTTCCTTGTTTTATTTGCCTAAGAATCTACCAACTACAAAATCTATATTCACAAAACAAAGCCTTTATGAGCATTAATGCATGAAACATAAATCATCCATAAGATCATGTAAACCCCCAAATTTTTTGGAATCAATTTAGCATAAAACCCTAAACCGGAAGTCAACCAGAACCCTAAAAGTCAACAAAAACCTAGTTTATCGTAACCGATTAAGTCCGGCATTGCCGTTTTCTTTGGTCTTGGAAAACGAAGTTGGGATAATTAGCTAGAATAGTTCGTAATAACCATAGGTTATATAAAAATATCAGTTTTGTGAATTTCGGATGTCCTTTGAACCCGATCGGACACAGTTCTCAAAAAACGTGTCCGGGAGCCTTAAATAGTAAAAATATTTCGAATACACCGTTAGACTCGTAACAATATAAGTTTTCCAAAAATATTAGTTTCGTAATTTTTCGGTAAATAAAAATAACAAATATTGCATTTATACGCGTATTTTCTTACTACCGATACTTTATTAGTCATATCTATCTTACATTACACTATTCATTACTATTCTATACTATTCTTTTATCTCTACTTTTTCTTACACCTACTCTTATACACTCCATAACCTATAATTCTTACTTTTTACCTTTTCCATAACTTTATTTCACATCTGCCTTACATATTACATCTTTTATTTAACAAAAATAAAAAAAAAAAAAATCTCTCTCCCCTATCTCACATGGCCGACACCCCTCCCCTCTACACCCCTCAATTTGTTTTATTTTTTTCTTTTATTTTAATTACACAAAATTCACTCCACATTTTCCTAAAAATACCCCCTCTTCTCTTTTACTTCTTTCACACATTCACTACCCACAAATTCTTACCAAAACTCTCCTAAAATCTCCTTTCAAAACTCTCAAAATAATTTCACAACAACTTCTACCAACAACTAAAACCCATAACCATATACTACTATCAAAACCTTCTTTAGGTAACTACCTTCTTTTATTTTCTTCTTCTTCATGTTCTGTAACTTTACATGACCATAGTATGAGTTTCTAAAGACTACAAGTTATGAAAGCTACATTATGTTCATATATTGCTCTTGTCATGCAAACCCATTTATATTTATGTTATTATTTTTGTTTTTATTATTGTTAATATATCTAAGTATTATTATTATATATATATATTCTTTAGAGCATATAAGCTCACTTGCAATTTATTTATTTCATGCAAAGCAATTTATTTATTTATTCCATTGCAATTTATTTATTTATTCCTTGTTAAATTAAGACTAGTCTCTAGTCTTAAACTTGTCATCATCAAGTCAAAACAAGTTTTCTTTCTTTCATTTTATTTTATTTTGGGACTAGTCTACTTCTTAGTCCCGGGAGCTGTAAACCCCGAATACTTCCATCATAAGATATGACCCTAAATTAGAAATTATGAAGTCGACTAGTAACCTTAAGAGTTAATTAGAAACCCTAGTTTAGATAGATACTCTAAATTTGATCGGTTTGGAACTCATAGACTTTATAAAAGGAATTCTTGAACCTCAAGTGATTCCAAAAACAAGATTTAGTATTCCGAGTTAATAATTCAAATCTTGATCAAAGGAAACTTCCAATCCTAAACCCGAATCTTTGTCAAACAGATGGGATATATAGGAAAACCTAAATATGAATATTAAGTGATTACCTTAATATCTGATAGAGACCGGGAATTAAAACAAGGTTTAGTAATGAACCTATATTTAGATTGGAACCCTAAAATTTGAGAGTTTTAGTCAGTAATAAATTACTTTGATAAGATTTCATAGTGAGTATCCAAATCTAATATATATAACTAGTATAGCCTATATATTAGTAGTAATATTACATAAATTACTTGATAAGGTTTTAGTTAAGAAATTGTGATTTCAGGATAAACGGTTAGGATTATAAATACCCAATAAAAACATAAATTGATGTATAACTTGAGATTTAGACTTCAAATATAAAATCGAGTCATACCAATAACCAAATTAGGGTTTTCTAAAGCCCTTGGGGCCTGAAACAAAAATTGACCCGAAAGGCTTTTCAAATTCAAATCGCGTGGGATGAATTTTCTTAGACAATTAGATACGTGTTAATTAAAGTTTAAAATTTGTACTTTTTGTTAAACTAAACACTTCTTTGGATTCATTAAAAATCTTTGTATATGTATATGTACTTATATAAGCTAAAATATACCCTAATAGTGTATTAAACTACCCGAAAACTTAACTAAATAACATCTAACTATTATAATATATATATATATATCAATTCGGCTTGCTGGAGACGTTTTTATCCAAGATTGAAGGGCTGTGATGTCCTTGAGAGATGTGAGCCGGTTTTTCTTCAAATCATTTGCCAAAAGTCAATCCAACTCCTCTACAAAACAAATGAAATTGTGCCAGATCATCCTTGCCTTAATTACAATCAAACAAGGGAAGCAATGGATATCAAACAAGAGCAAATTGTATCAGATATCACGGAGGAATGCGGCTCAAACTCGCATTCTTTATATATACACATAAATGAGTAAACGAAGTCGGACGGACAAACAAATGAAATCCAAACTCCTCCAAACTTTCCAGAACCCATATACATATCATTAGGAGTGGAACCAACTTAGGAACAGATTGTTAAACGCCCATAATCATCGAGTTCGAAAATTCGAACAAAATCTGGGAAAAACGCTTAAGAACGAGCTTAAGGTGAGTCGATCTTATTCCGTGAGTGTTCTTTCAATTTTAAGGATGTATACTGACTTATAAACATCTTAGGAAGCTAACCAAGGTAGCTAGAAGCTTCGAATCTCATCGAAACGCCACAACGAAGGTATTTTTCCTAAACCCTAGCCGAGCTTGATGATTTGAGAACATGAATAGCATGTTGTTTTTAGATTATGATTCTTGGATATATAAGTTTATTAAGTCATTAGGAGTCTTTTGGAACTAAAATCACGATGTTTTGACGTCGGGATTCGTCGGAAATGGACATAACTCATCGGAGAAGACGATGAACAGTACTTCCCGATGAGCCCAGGCTCGTTGTACGGGCGTACAACCCTTATACAGCGCTTTGTACGGGCGTACTAGCCATATACCTCTCAACCAGAGCTTTGTACGGGCGTACTTAACCCCGTGCAGCCCTCTGCTCGCAACTTTGTACGGGCGTACTTATTCCCGTGCAGCCCTCTGCCAAGCAACCTTGTACGGGCGTACTTAATACCTTGTCATATTAATATAAAAACTCGAACTTTATTATTATTTATTTAAATTTAAAAATAAAATTATTTTCTGACTTTATTAAATATAGGATGTTTAGATACTCAATTTATTTTCGAAAATAATATTATTATTATTATTATTATTATTATTATTGATAGTATACTTAGTTGAGATACTATTTTTGATAATAATTATTAATGTTTATGAAAAGAGAAAAATAATTTCGAAAATAGTTCTAATAAAGTAAATAAACTCTTTTATTAGTGATATGTTGTCTTAGTAAAATAAATATATGTATAAATTATGAGTTAGTAAATACTAAGTTTATACTAGCATATTTGTATATAAATAGGTAACAATGGAAATTTAAATAATCCAAATTTATGAGTATAGGAATATATATACTCTATAAGAAAAATTTATTAAATAATTTAAAAGATAATGGAGAGTACAAGAATCTAGAAATTAGAGTTATGTCGAAAGAATTAGCTGAAAATAAAACAGAAACCCAACCGACCAATAGGACACATAAATAGCTAATTTGTATAGTTTGGAATCTTAATAATTAATTATTATTTACCTCAATAGGTGATTCGGGTATTGGAGAGGACCTACCTGAAGATTACTACGATAAATAGGATGGGCAGGTGAGTGACTCAGTCTTATACATTGATTGTGTTTGTACTAATAGTGGACTATAAATGAAAAGATAATGAATATTGGTGATCTGTTTGAAATAGGAATGTTGTGTATTGTATTCCATTGATTGCCATGTCACTCGAAAATAAGTGATAATACAATTGCGTGTATCTTGATAATGTGTGTAGTATGTAATTGAATGTCTGAATTGCTTGATCACCCTCAAATGACTAAAAACTACTGGTACCATAATGTAAATATAATCATGCATTACATACTATGCATAAAAAGCATTGAGTAAGTGGTAGCCTACTACGTGTTAGTTCTCGGATCTCTGGTAAGGCTTGAATTATCTAGGCCAGAGGGCTAGTAGTTAATTGCAAGATTACCTTGTTCTGTTAGTACCATAAGAACTACATGGTAAACGAAGGACGCCGCTTATGGTATTACGTGAGGATAACTAACACTTAGTGGAGTTTCTAAAGCTAAACAGGAAATAAATCATGAAACATGATAAGTATAAAGAGATAACTAAATTGAGATTGTTATTTCCTGAAAGCTTAAGTCTCTCCTGGGTAGGTGGACCATAGATTGGATCCTTCAACCCCGATGGGAGGGCGTAAATCTTCATCCTGTTTGGATTCCGGGTTATCCAAGCTTGTAATGTTCACTTGTGTGATTGCTGCATTCATATGATTGTTAAACAACTTGTATGCTTTGTGTAATAAGTTCTGGTTATTCACTGAGCTCGTTTTTAGCTCACACTCCCACAGTCCTTTCAGGTTCACTCTGCGACCGTGGCTCATTACTAGCAGGAGCATGGTCCCGGTAAGGAAATAGAAGCCAGAAGTTTAAAGTTTAGTATAGAATTAGAATATCTACATCTGTAATAATCTTATGGTGCATGTAATGTGCATTAGAATCATCAGTTCAGGTTGTAAGGAATTCTGAAGCGTATGATCTGTAATATAGTAGTTTGTGATAGTTGTTTACTAATTAACATCTTATATATGTTTGTTTATTCCATCCAAGCAACTAAAAGATCCTGTTTTTGAAAATCATGTCATTCCTAGAAGGTAATCTAATAATGTTAATCGAGTGGTTCTTGATTATTATTATTAGAGTACCCTCGGGGCGTGACAGGAGCCTTGAAAAAGCTAAGACTCCAATACTTGACTTTATTACTTATGTTATTTTACTTGCAAGTATTTTCTCATAGTTCATGTTCATTTAAATTGTTGTCCAAAGTTTCAAGTTCTAAAAATAAATTGACAAAAAGAGATTTTTGACACTTAGAAAAAAGTTTATGTAAAGAAGAAAATCTATGGTTTGAAAAAAAAATTATTTCTTTTCAAATTACAAGAAGAAACCATTAAAATTTTAGAAACTACTTTTACTATAAAAAGATTCTTATGTCACATATTGTTCCACATTGTTTTTATGAAAGAAAACAAATTTTTATGCATGGATGATTCTATGAAAAACATAAGATATGAGGAAAGAATGAGGAATTTTCAAATAAAGATTTTTGCAAACAAATAGACAAAGGAATTTGTACAAGAAAAGTGAATAGGGATAATAGGGTATTTTCTAAAAATTCTAATAGTATTAGTGTAGAAAACTTAGAAGGAAGAAAAAATTCATTTTCAAAAAGTTACTTGAATATATATATATATATATATGCATAAGCCAATATAAAACTTTTTGTAAAATAAAAAGAACCAAAATAGTTATCTCAAGGAGTTTACAAACATGAAATTCTTATTTTCCTAAAAAAAACCGACATGGTTTTACTTAAGTAAAATAAATGGACAACAAAACACTTGAGCATGAATGAATATGAGCTAAGTAGTCATAAAAAGAGAATTTTTCAACTATATAGATAACTAAGTATTTATCAAACAAATTTTGATTTCTTGAACCAAAGTTGTTTTTACTTGGAAAATCCGTAGTAAATTTTGTCGGCACTTTTTTGGAGCCTATATGGCTTTGCTTGATGGAAATAATTTTGGAAATGGGTAGATCTTTTCGAGTAGGTAGAAATCGGTATATTATATGCGTGATTCCCAGTTAAAATGACCAAGTTATGGCCATTTTAAGTTGGAACATTCCTGTATACGAACTTTAACGTTCTTTTGACATTGTTTTGTCAAAATTCAAGAAAATCATCAAGGAATACTCATTGTGGGTATTTTCTTTAGCTAGGTGACCCCGAGGAAGGATCCCTTTACCTCGAAGATTATTACGACTAAGAGGAGTGTGTGAACGACTCATCCACATAGAGGAATAGTCGACATGGCATCGTGAGTTTATTTCCATTAAATGATATGCTTGTTGTGCTTGTAAATTAGTTGCGTTAGAATTAGGAAAAGATAAACCGATGTATATGTAAAATAATTCTTTGAAAGAATTTTATGAATATCGGAGCCGGAGTTGTTTTATTTGTTTGTTTTAGTATAACATTTGATTGGTATGAAATTCTTTGATCGCCTTAAATGCCAGAAAAATAATTATGCTATGACTTCATAAATAAATGAATTCATGCATATCACGAAGTGAGTCACATTGCATTTTGGGTTATTATCCTTGGGTGAGAAGGATAGTAAGCTCATGTCGAACGCAACACTTGGCGGAAGATCCGAAAGCGATTGCTTGGCGGCTTAAGGGAAATGCTTGGCGAATGATCCGAAAGCAAGGTCAAATCAAGTAGATTCGGAATGCTTGGCAATGAGTGCTCGTAAGCATAAAACTTTTTAATTAAAACGACTTGTTTTGAGGTTAAGTATCACCAAACCCCGAATGGAGGGCGCAAATCCATTCAACATATAGTTCCCAGAAAACTATATGCTTGTTTGCCCACGTTTATGTTGCATTACATTTGATTGTCAGACAACTTGTTTGAAATCTTGTTACAAGAAGTTATTTGTGGAAATAGTTCTCACTAAGCCTGTCAGCTTATACCCCCATAGATATCTTTTGCAGTTTCCCTACTTATGGTTAATGCCACGAGGACCCTGTGGGCAGGTAATTTCTTTTAGATAAAGACATGTTAGATGAAGTTTAGTAATGGAGATAATGTGCAAATATCTCGTAATAGAATAGTGATCTTGGGAAATGTCCCTAAGTTTGTAAAACCATCAATATGAATGAATGATTATTATGAATCCTCTTTTCTTAACGTGTTATCTATATCTTCTTAAACTTCATAATTCCATATATGGTTCCCTAAAGTTGTGAAAGCACGCCTTACACTTAATATAAAAGCTTTTGGGAATGGCTAAGGATGTCATACTTAAGCTTTCATATTGAGTGTGGCGGACTATCACGTTTAGAGTTGTCACGCCCTGAAGGGTACCCTAAACGTGGCAGTCCGCCACATATAATATCAAGGCATAAGAATGGCTACCTTAGTCATGCGAAAGCCTTAGTATTATATGTAAGGCGTCTAACACGGTAATAGGAGACGCTTTTGGGAAGCATAGTTTAAGCAAGTAAAGATAAGCATACAAGAATCCAGAAATAAAGTATATCATATCATAAATAACCAAAGGTCTGTTACATAATTTCTTAGGGGCATACCCCCGCTAATCCCATGGATCGTGATAAACTTCATAACATCCAAAATACTACATTAAAGATTTCAAGGAAATTCTAATCTAAGTCTTCGAGTAGATTTCCTCCAAAAGCTTCAATATAAAACGTACACGGATACGAGAAGACCTCGGGCTCAAAAATAGGTGTTCCTGAGAATACAAATATCTATAGGGGTGTAAGCTTATGGGCTTAGTGAGTAAATCCCAAAATTCATACTCGAAGTAAATTATCAATCAAGTTTATTAATCAAACGTATGAAATGCAACAACCATGTGAGCATACAAGACATATGACTTTCCGGGAATCATATGTTGAATGAATTACGCCCTTCATTCGGGGTTGGGTATTCAGGCCAATTACAGCCACAACTTTTTAAAAATACTTTTATAGATCTTACCGGCTCCTATACGCCATCAAAACATGTAGTTATTATAGGCTCCTACTAGCCACCAATTTTGTAGTTTTTACCGGCTCCTACTCGCCACTTACATGATATACCGGTTATGTCTACCACCACTATTATACACTTGTCCCACCAATTGTATAGTAGTGAATGCAATGTGACTCAACATATGAAGTGCATGAATAATTTCTTTAATTAAAGTCTAGTAGTTATATTTAACTTCTTTCAAGTGATCAATCAATTTCAAACATTTCAAGATATTAATTTACATACAACTTTATTTCAAACAAATCGAGTTTCGATATACTTAGTATTCTTTCAACATATTATCATACACTTCCTTTTGATTTTTCTTAAATTCTAGTGCAACTAATTTTACAAGCACAATCAAGAGTATGAAAAATAACGGGGAATAAACTCACTCGGCCATGATGACACCGTTCTTGAATTGGATGGGTCGTTCGGAATTTCCACTTAATCGTAGTAATCCTCGAGATACGAACAATCCTCCTCGTGATTATCTAATCAAGAAGAATACCCAAAATGAGTATTTCATGAAATTCTTATCCTTGAAGATTCTAATCTTTTCTTAAAATCGTAGCAAAATCGTATAAGGGGAAATTCCAACTTAAAATGGCCATAACTTGCTCATTTTAACTCGGAATTTCGCGTATAATATATCGTTTTCTATCCACTCGAAAAGATCTATGCATTTCTAAGCTTATTTTCATAAAACTAAGTCGTTTGGGATCCGAAAAGGTAGCGATCAGATTTGCCACGAATTTGCAAACACTTGTTTTCCTTCTTGTAAACAAAGCTCATTTGAAAAGATAAATATTTCAATTATTTTGTAAACTTTTGAAAGGTATATATATATTTGTAATGACTCATAAAAATGTATGAAGTAAATGAAGTTGTCTCAACTTATAAAAAGTAAGGTTTTTAAAAGACTTTGAACTTGAGATTCTATTGAATATTTATTTTACTTTTGAAAGATCTTTAGTTATTAAGATGAATATTCTTTTCTAAATGAAATCTCTTGTAATTACTTTAATTTCCTAAAGTGTGGTTTTATTTTCTAAACTTGGATTCAAAAGTAGCAAAATGACATTTTTTTTCTTGTAATGATTCCAAAAGAATTTCTACTTCTTGATAAAAGATAAGTTTTCATAAAACCTTTATTTATGTAAGAAAAATCATTTCCAAGTATTTTATGAGTTTTTTAGGAAATCTATTTCCTATTTTTATTTAACAAGAACCTATTTAGAAAGACACTTCCTCATTATTTTTGTTGAGACAAAAACATTATGTTCATGCATGAATATGAATCATAAACTATAGAAATATAAAGGAACATAATAACTTGAAAGCTTAAGTAAATAATAAAGTAAATCAAGTATTGGGACCTTAGCTTCATCAAGGTACCCCGGGACTAAGAAAAGACTAGTCCGAAAAGAAAAGAAATTGTTTTGACTTGATGAGGACAAGTCTAAGACTAGAATGACTAGTCTTAAAATCAACTTGAAATAAATAAATTGCATGAAAGTAAATAAATTGCAAGACAATGAGCTTATATGCTCTAAATAGTATATATAGCTATATAGATATATTAGATAGTAATAAACATAAAGGAAATATAAGAAACATAAGGAACATAAAGGAATTGATGTTATGAAAAAAACAAAGTATGAACCTATGTTGCTTTCTTAACCTTATGGTTTTAGAAAAACACACTAAGTTCATACTAAGTAGATGAACATGTGGATTTCTTGAAATATTACCTAAAGAAAAGAAGAGAGGAGCTCCTTGTAGAAGACTTCTTGAAGAATTCTTTGAAAGAATTGAGAGAGATTTTGGTATACTAACTTTAGAGAAGAAGAGGTGTGAAAGAAGTGAAGGTATGAGGGGGTATTTATAGGAAAATGTGGGAGATAATTTGTGTTAATTAAATAATTGAAAATAAAACAATTGAGGATAGAGAGAGAGGGCCGGCCATGCATGGGGAGAAAATTTTTTTTTTTGTTATTTTGTTAATTAAAAGTAAGAAATGAAAGATGTGAAGTTGTATTGGAAATGAAAAATGTGTAAGAAATAGGTGTATGGTTGTAAGAATAGGTTGTAAGAAAAAGTAGAGATAGATGAATAGTGTAGAATAGTAGAAAATAGTGTAATGTAAAAGTAGACATGACAATTAAATACCGGTAGTAAGAAAATACGCGTATAAAAGCGATATCTGATATTTTTAGCTACCGAAAAATTACGAAATTGATATTTTTGGAAATCTTATATTTTTACGAGTCTAACGGTATATTCGGAATATTTTTCCTATTCCGGGCTTCCGGACACGTTTTTCAAGAACTATGTCCGATCGGGTTCAAAGGACACTCGAATTTTGAAAAACTGATATTTTTATAAAACCTATACTATTACGAACTATTAACTAATTTTTCCAACTTCGTTTTCTAGGGCTTGAGAAAACGGCAATGCCGGACTTAAGCGGTTACGGTAAACTAGGGTTTGGTTGACTCTGGAAATCCGGTTGACTTCGATTAGGGTTTAAACTATAATTCGGATCCAAAAATTTCGGGATTTACAACCTACCCCCCTTAAAGAAAGTTTTGTCCTCAAAACTTGAAAAACTTGAAATTCGTACCTGATTCTTCAAAGAGATTTGGATATTTCTTTCGGATCTCATCCTCGGCTTCCCAAGTAGCCTCTTCTCGCGAATGATTCCTCCATAACACCTTGACATATCGGATTTCCTTGTTTCTCAGCTTTTGAACCTTTTGATCCAGAATTTGAACTGGGTGCTCCTCATAAGTCAAGTTCTCTTTCAGCCTGACTGGTTCAAGCTCCACAATCCGATCAGGGTCGGGGATATGCTTTCTTAGCACTGAGACATGGAAGACATTATGTACTCCCGACAGGTTTGGTGGTAATGCCAAGCGATAAGCCAAATCTCCTACTCGTTCGAGGATTTCGAAAGGTCCGATATACCTTGGGCTTAGCTTTCCTCGAGCCCGTACACGATGAATACTCTTTATCGGATTCACTTTCAGATACACATGATCACCAACGTTAAACTCAAGGATTCGCCGTTTTTTATCTGCCCAACTTTTCTGTCTATCTTGGGCCTCTTTCATCCTTTGCTGAATAATCCTGACTTTATCTGAGGCGTCTTGGATGAGATCTGGTCCAATTGTTAATTTTTCCACATCATCCCAAAATAGAGGCGATCTACACCTTCTTCCATATAAAGCTTCGTATGGTGGCATCTTAATTGTTGAATGATAGCTGTTGTTGTAAGCAAACTCTACCAAAGGTAGGTGTACTTCCCAGCTTCCTTTGAATTCCATAACACAAGCTCTTAACATGTCTTCCAAGGTCTGGATAGTTCGCTCTGATTGTCCATCAGTTTGTGGATGATAAGCTGTACTGAAATGTAACTTGGTCCCATACACTTCTGAAGGCTGTCCAGAATTTTGACACGAATCGAGGATCTCGATCCGATACAATCCCTGCTGGAACTCCATGCAGTCTCACAATCTCCCTTACATATAGCCGGGCCAACTTTTCCATCGAGTAGGTCATGTTGATGGGGATGAAGTGTGCTGACTTGGTAAGTCGATCCACAATTACCCATATAGCATCATATCCGGCTGATGTTCGGGGCAATCCACATACGAAATCCATGGTAATTTGGTCCCATTTCCATTCTGGTATGGCCAATGGTTTCAAAAGTCCTCCTGGCCTTTGGTGTTCAATCTTTACTTGTTGACATATGGGACACTTCATTACGAATTCAGCTACATCCTTTTTCATACCATTCCACCAAAAGCGACTTTAAGGTCTTGGTACATCTTGGTACCACCGGGGTGCATGGTATATCCGAGTTATGCGCCTCTCATTATTTCCTTTTTCATCTCCTCATCATTTGGTACACATAATCTTCTCTTCATTCTTACTACATCCTCCTCATCTATCTCAAAATCGTCATACCTTCCTCCTTGTATCTCACTTTTCAACTTTTGTATGACTTCATCATATCGTTGAGATTCTTTGATTCTATCTATCAGGGTTGGCTCCATTACCAAATGGGAAATTTCTATTTCCGCACTTTGCCCACAAATTCGATGCTCAATCTCTCGAATTCCTTTATAAGTTCTTTTTGAGTTGTGAGCATGGCTGCAACTTCTCCATGGTTCTTCCGACTCAAAGCGTCTGCTACCGCATTCACTCTTCCAGGGCAATAATTTATTCCAAGATCATAGTCTTTGATCAACTCCAACCATCTCCTTTGCCTCATATTCAATTCCTTTTGTGTGAATAAATACTTGAGGCTCTTATGGTCCGTATAAATCTCGCATCTCTGTCCATATAGGTAGTGCCTCCAAAGCTTGAGAGCAAAGACAACTGCGGCTAACTCAAGATCATGCGTCGGGTAATTTTGTTCATGCGGCCTCAACTGCCGTGAAGCATAAGCAATTACTTTCCCTTCTTGCATAAGCACACATCCTAAGCCATTTCTTGACGCATCACTATGGACGGTATATGGCTTTTCTGGATCAGGTAAGGTTAAAATTGGAGCAGATACCAACCGTTGCTTTAACTCTTGGAAACTTTGTTCCCTCTTCTCATTCCAAATGAATCTTTCATTCTTCTGGGTCAACTGAGTTAGTGGCTTAGCTATTTTTGAGAAATCTTGCACAAACTTCCTGTAATAGCCAGCTAATCCAAGAAAACTTCTAATCTCAGTCACCGTCCTTGGTTGTTTCCATTCCATTACGGCCTTAATCTTTTCAGGATCTACTGATATTCCTTTCCCTGAGATAACATGTCCTAGAAAAGATATTTGGTCCAACCAAAAGTCACACTTGGATAATTTGGCATATAACTTGTGCTCCCTTAAGGTTTGTAATGCCATTCTCAGATGTTCTTTGTGTTGCTCCCGTGTTTTAGAATAGACCAAAATATCATCAATGAAGACAATCACGCATTTATCCAAGAGCGGCTTATACACCCGATTCATCAAGTCCATGAAAGCAGCTGGTGCATTAGTCAATCCAAATGGCATGACCATGAACTCATAGTGTCCATACCGAGTTCTAAAAGCGGTCTTTGACACATCCTCTGGTTTTATCCTCAGCTGGTGGTATCCAGATCTCAAATCAATGCGTGAGAATACACTTG
Organism: Combretum micranthum; assembly: GCA_024138025.1. Lineage (NCBI taxonomy): Eukaryota > Viridiplantae > Streptophyta > Magnoliopsida > Myrtales > Combretaceae > Combretum > Combretum micranthum. The sequence goes on along the minus strand of JAMXBD010003403.1, from coordinate 6,709 downwards.
CTCCTTGTAGTTGGTCAAAGAGATCGTCAATCCTTGGCAATGGATACTTATTCTTTATAGTGACCTTGTTGAGTTCTCGATAGTCAATACACAACCTCATCGATCCATCTTTTCTTCACGAATAATACCGGAGCTCCCCAAGGCGAGACACTTGGTCTAACAAATCCTTGGTCAAGCAATTCTTGTAATTGCTTCTTAAGTTCCTTGAGCTCAACAGGTGCCATTCGGTATGGTGCCTTGGATATAGGTTCTGTTTTTGGCATCAAATCGATCTCAAAATCGATTTCTCGTTTTGGGGGTAACCCAGGCAATTCTTCTGGAAAAACATCAGAGAATTCATTAACGATGGGGATGTCGTCAATGTTGGGTCTTTCCTTATCCTCCTCCGTACTTCCCACATAACTTTCAACTCCTTCCTCAACCTCTTCAATTACCTCGAACGAACTTAACTCCAAACTTTTAGAAGTTGCGGATTCTCCCAAAAATGTAGCTTTCTTCCGTCTTGTCCCATGAATTCCACCTTTTTATTTCTACAATCTACCTTTGCTTCCACCATGGACAACCAACTCATTCCGAGAATCACTTCGTACTTGCTAATTTCTATTACTATAAGATCGGTAGTTGCTTCATGGCCTTGTATCTTCATGGGGCAATTCCTTATTACTTCTTTGGTAGTCACCACACTACCGGTGGGGGTTTTTATACGAAAACTTGTTGTGATTGTGGTGATAGGTAAACCGGTCTTCAAGGCTATACTAGTGGCAACAAAGGAATGTGTTGCACCGGTATCGAAGAGGGTATAAGCGGTTAGGTCCCCTATTTGTATGGTTCCTGCGTTCAAGACGCATGTGTTACTATTCTTATTGTCCTTATAAGGTTCCCTAGATATCTATTATTTCCAACATGCATCATAACTTTATACTCAACAGATATCAAAACAGACATATATTTTAAAGGTTGAGGCTAACCTGTAACCAAGCTATAGTCATACTCCTCTCCATGGTCCAGGGCAGCCAACTCTACTCCTTCTTCGGCATCCTCCTCGCAGACCCATTGCCCTTCAAGGTTGTAAATTCTCAGCCCATGCATAGATGATGCCGAGCGACTTCCGCTTCCATTCCCACTCCTTGTCGGGGCAAGTCCTCCTGAGGATCCAACAGGTCGGTTTGCTGTGAGATTCCTTTGGGGACACTCGTTAGCAAAATGTCCCAATTGCTTGCATACGAAACAAGTCGTAGAAGCTTTCTTTGGGCAATCGGAATCTTATGGCTCGGGTCACCACAGAAATAACACTTGTTCTGGAGAAGGGGGCATCTCTTGGTAATGCGCCCCTTTGCATTTCCAACAACTTACTGCTGCCTTGGAATTATCCTTTGTCCACTGAAATTTCCCTTAAAGTTGCTAATTGGTTTAAACCTCTTAGAAGGGAAATTGGAGCTGTTCCTGGTTGAAATTTCCTTCCAAACACATGCACTTTCTTCTCAGAAGTCCCAGCTTTCCTTTTCTTGGCCCCTTCAACAATTCTTGCTCTTTCAACCAATTCCTGAAGGTGCGATGTCAAACTCTTCTAACCGCATCCTTAAGTCCTCATCTAACCCATTCAGGAACACTTGTCGTTTCAGCTCCTCACTATACTTATAAGAATCCGGAGCATACTGCAGGAGTCGGCTGAATTCCGTCTCATATTGTTCTATGGATTTTCCTTTCTGGGATATGTGCAAGAAATCCGCACTATACCTTACTCTTAAACTTCCAGGGAAATAATTTTCCAGAAACTCATTCCGAAACATATCCCAGGTGATAGGTGGCGGCAATTCCCTACTCTTGGACTCCCACCAGACGCGGGCATTAAACCTCAACATATAGGTACCATAGCTTATTCGCAGATGATGAGGAACTTCATAGGCGGCAAAAGATCGTTCTATCTGCGCGAGCCAATCTTTGCTTCATCTGGTTTCCCAAAAGCTCCGTCAAAGTAACGGTTACTTTTGATAAAATCTGGGAGTGAAGTTCTGTATGGTCGAGGTGGTGGCGGAGGCGGCAGGGGTGCTGTATGTGATTGAGCATCAGGTGCTGCTGGTCCATGTACAGATGCTTGGGGTGCTTGCTGGGGTGGTGCTTGTGCTGGTGCCGGAGGTGGCATATTCCTCTGTTGTTGTTGAACTAACACATTAAGAAGCTGTGTTAACTGACCCAGAGTGGCTTGGAGATTGCCTTGCTGGTCTGGGGCAGGAGCCACAGGGGGCACTTCTGGTTGGTTAACTTCTTCAGGCGGGTTATTCGATGCCTGCCTCATCCTTGGTCGTCCCCTTCTAGGTCGGCTGTTTTAATTGTTTACGTAAATACTAGATTATTAAGTCTTTTACATACTAAGTTACGGAAATTGCGGAAGCTTTTAAGAAATAAACATGAAGGGAAATATCACAAGAGAAATTTAAGCAACTAAATCAAGAGATGAAATTTGTTTAAACCAAAATATTTAATTAAAAAGCATAGAAGGGAATAAAATCTTATAAAGAAATCAAGGTAAAAGAAATTCAAAATACAACAAATATTAAACACTTTTTCGAAAACATAAATTAAACTACTAATCGATCCTATATCCTAAGTCGATCTGGTTACAAAATTCTTGTTGGACACATGGGATTGCTCATGTGGATCCTTCCTTCTTTCTTTGATCTTTTCTTCCTGGTGAGGGAGTTGCATTACGGTGGTTGGGTCTAGAAGTCGTCCTTAGCCATCTTAGTTGCGAACAGCTTCAAATTGCTTCGGTCCATCATTCTTTTTCCTTTACGGGAGGGTTGATTTCTAAACGTGCTTGGCTCCCGTTGATCAACTTCGTCTGCGCTGCGTGCTCCTCATCGGATACTTCCGTCACTTCTTTCTCGATCAGGTTTCTCACGCGAGATCGTCTTCGATTCGGGATATTCTCATCAGGCCATTTGGAATCTGACTGGCTTTACGTTGGTTGGAAATATCCTTATCTCGTCCATGATCTGCTGGCTCATCGTGGGCATAGATATATAATCGGTGTATGGAATTCCAAATTCAAAAATCGGGGAAAACTAAACATCTATTATTTCGGAAAAAGAACGTAGCTTTTTGGAGCATAGGGTGTGGTTGTAATGGCACGTAAGACATTCCATATCGTAAGAAACTTCTAAGTTGTCTAATAGGGAAAACTCCTTACATAGGCTTCTTACTCTTAATCGGTAATCCACAAGGGTTTCATCATTTTTAAGTTCAAACATTGGGCCTTAACTCTAACTTCTCCAAGAGTAACTATAAAGGACAAGGGAGGTCATTAATTCTCCTTTTGAGAATTTCTAAACTTGTCTAATCCTATCTAAGTCCTTTCGTAAACATATCTATCTTTTTCTATTCTAGATTTATTCCTATTACCTTTATTTCTATAAACTTGTTGCTCTGATACCAACTTAAACTGTCACGCCCCGAAGGGTACCCTAAACGTGGCAGTCCGCCACATATAATATCAAGGCTTAAGAATGGCTACCTTAGTCATGCGAAAGCCTTAGTATTATATGTAAGGCGTCTAACACGGTAATAGGAGACGCTTTTGGGAAGCATAGTTTAAGCAAGTAAATAAACATACAAGAATCCAGAAATAAAGTATATCATATCATAAATAACCAAAGGTCTGTTACATAATTTCTTAGGGGCATACCCCCGCTAATTCCAAGGATCGAGATAAACTTCATAACATCCAAAATACTACATTAAAGATTTCAAAGGAATTCTAATCTAAGTCTTCGAGTAGATTTCCTCCAAAAGCTTCAATATAAAACGTACACGGATACGGGAAGACCTCGGGCTCAAAAATAGGTGTTCCTGAGAATACAAATATCTATAGGGGTGTAAGCTTATGGGCTTAGTGAGTAAATCCCAAAATTCATACTCGAAGAAAATTATCAATCAAGTTTATTATTCAAACGTATGAAATGCAACAACCACGTGAGCATACAAGACATATGACTTTCCGGGAATCATATGTTGAATGAATTACGCCCTTCATTCGGGGTTGGGTATTCAGGCCAATTACAGCCACAACTTTTAAAAACACTTTTATAGATCTTACCGGCTCCTATACGCCATCAAAAACTTGTAGTTATTACAGGCTCCTACTAGCCACCAATTTAAGTAGTTCTTACTGGCTCCTACTCGCCACTTACATGATATACCGGTTATGTCTACCACCACTATTATACACTTGTCCCACCAATTGTATAGTAGTGAATGCAATGTGACTCAACATATGAAGTGCATGAATAATTTCTTTAATTAAAGTCTAGTAGTTACATTTAACTTCTTTCAAGTGATCAACCAATTTCAAACATTCAAGATATTAATACATACAACTTTATTAAAACAAATCGAGTTTCGATATACTTAGTATTCTTTCAACATATTATCATACACTTCCTTTTGATTTTTCTTAAATTCTAGTGCAACTAATTTTACAAGCACAATCAAGAGTATGAAAATAACGGGAATAACTCACTCGGCCATGATGACACCTTTCTTGAATGGATGGGTCGTTCGGAATTTCCACTTAATCGTAGTAATCCTCGGGATACGAACAATCCTCCTCGTGATTATCTAATCAAGAAGAATACCCAAAATGAGTATTTCATGAAATTCTTATCCTTGAAGATTCTAATCTTTTCTTAAAATCGTGGTAAAATCGTATAAGGGGAAATTCCAACTTAAAATGGCCATAACTTGCTCATTTTAACTCGGAATTTCGCGTATAATATATCGTTTTCTACCTACTCGAAAAGATCTATGCATTTCTAAGCTTATTTCATAAAACTAAGTCGTTTGGGTTCCGAAAAGGTAGCGACAATTTGCCACGAATTTGCAAACACTTGTTTTCCTTCTTGTAAACAAAGCTCATTTGAAAAGATAAATATTTCAATTATTTTGTAAACTTTTGAAAGGTATATATATATTTGTAATGACTCATAACAAATGTATGAAGTAAATGAAGTTGTCTCAACTTATAAAAAGTAAGGTTTTAAAAGACTTTGAACTTGAGATTCTATTGAATATTTATTTTACTTTTGAAAGATCTTTTAGTTATTAAGATGAATATTTTTCTAAATGAAATCTCTTGTAATTACTTTAATTTCCTAAAGTGTGGTTTTATTTTCTAAACTTGGATTTCAAAAGTAGCAAAATGACATTTTTATTTCTTGTAATGATTCCAAAAGAATTTCTACTTTGATGAAAGATAAGTTTTCATAAAACCTTTTGTTTATGTAAGAAAAATCATTCCATATGTTCATGGTTTTTAGGAAATCCATTTTCCATATTTTTTTAAAGAAATTTTTTGAAAGACACTTTCTCATTTATTTTTGTTGAGACAAAAACATTATGTTCATGCATGAATATGAATCATAACTATAGAATATAAAGGAACATAATAACTTGAAAGCTTAAGTAAATAATAAAGTAAATCAAGTATTGGGACCTTAGCTTCATCAAGGTACCCCGGGACTAAGAAAAGACTAGTCCCGAAAAGAAAAGAAATTGTTTTGACTTGATGAGGACAAGTCTAAGACTAGAATGACTAGTTTTAAAATCAACTTGAAATTAAATAAATTGCATTGGAATAAATAAATTGCATGAAAGGTAAATAATTGCAAGACTATGAGCTTATATGCTCTAAATAGTATATATAGCTATATAGATATATTAGATAGTAATAAAACATAAAGGAAATATAGAGAAACATAAAGGAACATAAAGGAATTGATGTTATGAACAAAAACAAAGTATGAACCTATTGTTGCTTTCTTAACCTTTATGGTTTTAGAAAACACACGCTAAGTTCATACTAAGTAGATGAACATGTGGATTTCTTGAGGCATTTACCTAAAGAAAAAGAAGAGAGGAGCTCCTGTAGAAGACTTCTTGGAAAGAATTCTTGAAGAGAATTTGAGAGAGATTTTGGTATAGTAACTTTAGAGAAGAAGAGGTGTGAAAGAAGTGAAGGTATGAGGGGGTATTTATAGGAAAAATGTGGGAGATAATTTGTGTTAATTAATAATTGAAAAAAAACATTTAGAGGGATAGAGAGAGGGGCCGGGCCAAACATGCATGGGGGAGAAAATTATTTTTTTTGTTATTTTGTTAATTAAAAGTAAGAAATGAAAGATGTGAAGTTGTATTGGAAATGAAAAATGTGTAAGAAATAGTGTATGGTGTAAGAGTAGGTTGTAGAAAAAGTAGAGATAGATGAATAGTGTAGAATAGTAGAAAATAGTGTAATGTAAAAGTAGACATGACAATTAAATACCGGTAGTAGTAAGAAAATACGCGTATAAAAGCGATATCTGATATTTTTAGCTACCGAAAATTACGAAATTGATATTTTGGAAATCTTATATTTTTACGAGTCTAACGGTATATTCGGAATATTTTTCCTATTCCGGGCTTCGGACACGTTTTTCAAGAACTATGTCCGATCGGGTTCAAAGGACACTCGAATTTTAAAAACTGATATTTTTATAAAACCTATACTATTACGAACTATTGCAACATTTTTTCCAACTTCGTTTTCTAGGGCTTGAGAAAACGGCAATGGACTAAGCGGTTACAGTAAATAGGGTTTGGTTGACTTTGGAAATCCGGTTGACTTCCTTTAGGGTTTAAACTATAATCGGATCCAAAAAATTTCGGGGATTTA
>JAMXBD010003402.1:0-122140 GCA_024138025.1 Combretum micranthum | reverse complement strand
ATCATTGCTCCATTGTTCAGAACTTGAAGAACCTTTTCTATGGAAGATCAACCTACAAATTATACCTGAAAGGTGGTATCTTGTTTGACCATACAGGTTGTTGCATTGATATTGGCGTTCTTGAAACAAAAAGCAACTTTTCCAACTTGTCAACTGAAATTCCAACACGGCCTGCTAATAGTTCTTTACTTGGATTGTGGTTTCCCTCTTGTATATAAGATCTCTTTGCTTCTGTCACCTTGCCTAGAAGGGTATATACAGTCTCCTGCATAAGAGAAATTAGCTGAAATTCACGAACTGAACTAATTTGTAAAATAATCCAAAATGTTTACCCTACTGCCATGATACAAAAGCTCTGTGGAGGAAAGTATGTATTCTTGTATTGAAATTTTTCCAAAATAAGCAATTTAATAGCAAGTTATTCACTAAATTATTATGCCAAATGCGGTTGAGCTGTCTCTACTCAACCAAATGTTTGACATATAAACAAATTCTAAGAAAAATTGCATTTATGACATGCACATGCATGGATTCAGAATATGTAGAAACATATGAGAAACACAGTATCGATAAGAGGAATATAATTACCGGCAAGCGAATTGTTCGGGAATGTTGAAATATAGCTTTTCTCACTGTTTGCCTAATCCACCAATAAGCATAAGTGGCGAACCGGCAGCCAATCTGTGGTTTGAACTTCTCAACACTCTTCATAAGTCCCATGCTTCCCTCCTGGATGTTGGTATGGAGAAAGAAAGAACAGATGAGCTTCATAACCGTATTTTCTGTTTTATTCAGGAAGAATTCATTAAAGTGAAGGCCAAAATCACAAATATCGTGGCGATCCAAAAGTTTGCAATAGCCAACACACCCTTTTAGCCAGATCATTCTAGGAAGCAACTCATTGGAAAAATCATGCATCTTCACATAAGATGAAGACCGTTACAATGCAAAAATTATGCTATCATTTGCACCCAAATTTTGTAGGAATTAAATTCAGGTGCTGACATGTTTTCTCATGCTCTCATACGAAATCATTATATTCTACTACATCACTGTTTCAACTAGAAATGAGGTAAAAGATAAAAAAATTCTCTTGTCAGCTGACCTGTAATAAATCCTGTAGGCTGAGACCTCGATTCTGATACTGTTTGGCAATATGGACCACCATTCGCAGATTTGCCTGTATCAGTTTCTCCCGACAGTTATAACCAAAGTGAAGTTGCGACTTCAGGACCCGACAACTAAGGCCTGCTGCTTTTGCCCATTCAACTAATGTAGGCTCTCGATTAAATTCTGATTGAATCCTGCTTTTCACTTGCTCCAATTTTATTAAATCCTGTAACACAGACCTGAGTAAGAAAAAGTTTCAGCAAGAATGTCAATTTCCTTACAACAATACAAAATTAGCATACCTGGATCTGTAGGATCAGTTCTGATTCTTCTTCAGCAGTCAATAGTTGTCTGGCATCAGGGCCTGATAAGAACAATCTAAGTGGATCATTAATATCGAATCCACTACTCAGTTTTTTCTGTACATCAGCCCTTTTGGAACTTCTGGAGTCAGGAGCATCAACGTTTGAATTTGCCATCTTCCTCCTCCTAGATTTCCTCTCAAGGAGCCTTGTTGACCGCACTATCTTGCGTTCCTCTTCCAAGTCAAGCAGATCTGCACCTCCCAAGCTAAAGGAGAAATCATTTGAATACAAATACTGATTCAACAAAAAGAAACATCAGTTAAGAGAACTAAAAGGGGACAAACCTAGAAGGAAGAGCAACACCAAGATCAGTATCAAGCAATTTGGATTCAAGTGCAGCAGCTTCTTTTGAAGCTAACAAGGCTTTCTTTGCAAGCATAACAACATCAGAAACTTCATCTTCTTTCACCTTGTCTATGCTGGTTGGAATATGCTGCATACTTGAGCCTCGTCTCTCCTCTGTCGATATGGATGGAAATCTGCAATACAGGAAAATATGTCATAGAACATACACAATCTTAAAATATCATAATGTGAGTGAATTCACAAGAGGCAATTGTCAGACAATTCACAAAGGCAATTATCAGACACCTTTTCAACCTGGGGTAGTAATTTAAAGAATATGAAATGTGAAGAAAATGAAAAAGGTGAAGGTACTTGATATCTCTTACAAGTACCATAAACCGGCACTGTGATATCGCTGGTATTCTAGATCCTGGAATAATCTTTCCGAGTCACAGATATCTTCCTTTTTGTGTAACAGTTGCACTGTCCATCTGCTTCCTATTCAATGTTGCCTTATAAAGAAGAATTTATGAGGTTCAAGCTAATAAGAAAACCTTGATGTACAACTATATATATATATTGTTTTTTTGTTAATTAGAAGTACAACCATATTTTCTACCACAACTTCTATACCACATGATTAAGCACATTAGGGAAACAAATCTATTATCTATCTATCTATCTATCTATATACGCACACATAATATAAGAGGAAACAATAAGCACATATGATCATGTAAAACTGTACCTGGGAAATTATGTCTCCCTTGATTAGGTGCAAGAGAGACCGAAATTCATCTCGGTGCTCCTGCAATGGGATTGATACTGGGATTGCTCGACCCATCGAGGTAGTGGGCACAGAATTAACTGCAATAGCTGCTTATTAATTACCATGAAGGGAAATATTAAATCCAAGCTTTAAGCATGAACAAGCTAAAATCACAAACTCCAAAAAGTCAACAAAGCTCGTCCTTAAAGGGAATGAACACTCAGAAGTTCAGCAAACTGGTAAGTCTAGTTTGTTAGAATACAAACAGCAAATGAACAAAATACTCCCACCATCACCTCCACTTGCTACCAATGAGCAGAGAGAGAATTCAAATACCAGCAAGCCTAAACTCACTATCATATCACTGGTTACTCTCCGATTGGTCGAAAAAATTATCCAAACCATGGTTCATATACCATACCCGTTTGAGAGAAAGGTTAATAAAAGAAATCTAATAACTTCATTTCATGAGAATTGTCTAAACTGAGTTTCATTTCAGACACCCATTTGCAAGAAAAGTCCAAAAGGAGAAAACTTCATGCATTTAGAAGCAAAACAGTAGGTGAAGAACTCATGAAGCTAGTAAAAAAGCAGCAAAACATATACCTGGAGGAGAGCAAGAGGTGGAAGCAGGAGAAGGAGGGGAAAGGTGGTTTCGGATAAGGTTCCTAGTAGTAGTTAACGGTGAGGTTGAAGAGACCAAATTGGTTGCAGCAGCAACCTCCATGTATAACATATGAATTGGTAAGGCTAAGGATACTGCATTAGTTCAAGAAGTGGATAAAGGTTGAAGCAAAAGATAGCAAAAGTGTAATAAGAAGAAGCATGGAGTAGACCGTTCCACGACAAGAATTATGGGAATTGATTAGAGGAGAAAACGAGACGAGAAGGATAAGGAAAAGGAAAAGGAAAAGGAAAAGTATTTGTATGGATGGTGGTTTTGGCACAGTGATCCAATCCACGCCTCAGATATACGAATACCCTGTCGGTTTTTTCTTGAATGGATTAGGTTGGGCTTTTTTCTGGGTTAGTTCACTCTTTAGATTATAATCAGACATACACCAGGCCCTGAACCGGTTTTCTTTTAATCACGGCCCATGGTTGACAATGCCATGATTAGGCAATGTAAAATTATTTCTTTGTTTTTTTTTTTTTTTCCAATAATGATAATATAGACTGGGATGAAAAAATTCATATATGTTTTAGTAAAGAAAAGCTTCAAATACATACTTTATTCATCACAAAAAGAATCTCGATCCGTACTTTTATAAAAAGTGAATAAAATAAAGGTAAATAAGTTGAATTTTATAGAGATGTTTTCATTTTTTTAAAGTTATATATTATATCCATATTTCCATATTTTTGGTATCATTTTTTGAAGACACATACTATTTGAATAGATAAAAAAAAATTTAAAAAAACAAATGAAAGAATATATTACTAAAAGTGATTAATAATATGATCAGATCAATGGAAAAACTACAAGTGTTAATTACTTATATCCTAAGAGTGGTCGAACACTTCATGACTACAAGTGTTTTCCCTTTCTTTTAGTAACATAAATATTACCTTAATTCCTAAGGTGAAAATTCCTAATAAGCTTTCCTATTTTTTATGTTATTAGCTTGTGTAACTTTGTCTATAACATCATTACAAAAGTACCATAGTATTTCAAATAGTATTATCATTCCATTCCAAAGTGTTTTTTTTATACTAAGGTAGCTAAAAATAATATGCTCACGGCGTATAAAATTTTCAATCTAGAAACCAAAAAGAAAGGCAAAGATGATTTGTATGCTATAATGATAGACTTAGCTAAAGCTTATATTAGAATGAGTGGCCACTTTTAGAATTTGTTTTAGACAAGGTAGGTTGTTCTGGAGTTTAGATTCATTCAATTATGAAACATGTCACCTCAATTTCTTATAATTTATTTGTAAATGGTAGGTAAAAGAATTGGTCAACTAAATAGAGGAACAAAGTGATCCTCTATCGCCTCACTTATTCTTATTAATAAGTGACACCATCAAGCAAAAAGCCTAATGGGGTAATTTAGAAAGGTAATAGAGTTGGCAGCAATAGTTCACTTTTGCCTTATCTGTTTTTTTTTTTTCGATGATTCATTAATCTTTTAAAGGTTTCAATGGACAATTTGCTAGTAATTAAAGGATCATTGAGTGATTATCATTTGACTTCATGATAGTTGGTAAACTTTAATAAACTCTTCTTCTTCTTTTTTTTCCAGCAAACTCACTGCATATGATAAAGATTAAATACTCTCAAATTCTTGATATTGGATATTGATAATAAATATAAAAAAAATATTTAGGTCTCTCTAATATTTGTGCAGATCTAAATACTAAATTTTATTATCAAAGAAGGGAATAACATAAAAAACTACAAGATTAGAAAGGAAATTTGTTACCTTCGAAGGTAAAGAAATATTAATAATAGCAATTACATATGCTATGCCCACTTACTCATAAGTGTGTTTAGTTTTTCAAAAAAATGGTGTTGAGAAGGATTTTTTTTTTTTTTTTTTTTGTGTGGAGCGAGTCTAAAGTCACTAAAGAAAAGCTAAAATCTCTAACCAAGATATAAGGAAGTTAACATCTAGGATTTAAATTATTGATGAGTTTTAACAAAGCCCCTTCCACAATGATCAGTTTGTGCATTCTTAAAATTCTTAGTTCTTTATAGATCAAACATTTGAAAAGTACGTATGATGTAAAACGAGAACCCTAGGTATACGAAACCTAAGACCCAACGCTCAACGATGATTAGAACCCTAGGATCGCCTTGAAATAAGCGATAGGAACATGACCTAACCAAACCTGTCGATTAGAACCAATGTTATTAAGAAGCAGAACCACACCCTAACCAAACCTGTCGATTGAAACCTAAGTTATCAAGATAGATTTCCCTAACCTTTGACACCAAAGAAATCAGATTTTTTCTTTCTCAAGAACTAAGAGAAATCCTCACAATTTTAAGAAAATGCTCAAAATATGTCATTCAACTGTTATTTGATAGCATCCATACATAGGTTCATATAAGCTTTAAAATAGCCTTGGATAACAATCAAACAAAGAAAAATAAAAAGAAATATGGAAAGTTACTCCGACAAGCCCTAAGCAAGCCTAAAGCCAGCAGCCTATATGGCCTAGGTCGAGGACCTGTAAAACATACACAAGTGACTTACGTCAACACTTAAAATTTAGCTACCGTTTGCTTTAAAGGCAGGCTAAATGCCGATGGCCTAAGTGCCTACATTAGCGACATAAAATCCTATACTAGTGACGTTGGAGGTGGGGCACAGATCCACGATGAAGGCCGATGTTCTCTGAACCTAGGCTGGCAACATTTGTATTCAACATCCATTTCCAGCAAATTAATAAGGTTATTTGTTGTGTTAAAGTTTTGTTGGTTAGCTACAATCTCTTGAATCAATCTATGTAGAGCTTCATATAGCCGCTTTGATCTTGTTCTAGTCATTAGTTCTCCAATATCTTGCAATAGATCTTTAAGCTTAGTTGTTTCCTTTAGATTTGTTTCTACTTGATCCTCATCATTCCATCCTTCCTCGAGAGTATTCATCCTCGAGTCCCTGCATCATATAATGAAAGATCAACAACATTAAAAGTGGCACTAACATTACCATATTCACTAGGTAGATCCAAAATTAAGCGCTGTCATTGATGCACTCCAACACTTGGAATGGCCCATCTCCTCTAAGCTGTAACTTGGATTTTTTTGAGTAGGAAATCTTTTGTTTCTCAACTGAACGCAAACCTAATCTCTAGGTTCAAAAATAACTTTGACTCGGCTTTTGTTGGCTTGTTTAGTATGGTGATCATTTTTCTTCTCAATGTTAGCTTTAACTTTTGCATGCAAATCTCTAATAAAAGCTATCTTCCTCTTTCCATGAAGATCAACAAATTCATTTGTAGGCAAAGGAAGAATACCTAAGGGAGTCAAAGGATAAACCCATAGACAATCTTAAATGGAGAATAAGATATAGTGAATTGCACAGATCTATTATATGCAAACTCAACATGCGGTAAACATTGCTCTCATTTTTTCAAATTTCTTTGAATTACAGCATGCAACAATGTAGTAAAAGTCCTATTAACTACTTCAGTTTGCCCATCAGTTTGTGGATGTGCAACAGTAGAAAACAATAATGTAGTTCCTAACCAACTCCACAAAGTACGCCAAAAGTGACTTAAAAATTTAACATCCTTATTACTCACAATTGTTCTTAGCATTTTATGCAAACGCACTAAATTTTTGAAAATCAAATTAGCAATATAAGTTGCATCATTAGTTTTAGAACAGACAACGAAATGAGTCATCTTGCTAACTCTATCCACAACAACAAATATGCTATCTTTTCCATTTTGAGATGTAGGTAATCCTAAAATAAAATCTATGGAAATATTAGTCCAGGGTTCATTAGGCACAAGTAAAGGATTAGATTTCCCATGTGGCATCACCTTGGATTTAACCTGTTTACATGTAATATATTTTCACAAAGAGCTTGCACATCATGTTTCATGTTAGGCCAATAAAAATGTTCTTGCAACACATCTAAAGTCTTTTTAGTGCCAAATGACCCATTAATCCACATCCATGTGTTTCCCTAACAAGCAATTCATGCAATAAATATTTTGGAACACAAAGCTTATCTTTCTAAAATAAATACCCCTCGTGCCTATAAAATCAGCAAAGGCATGCTTAGAACAAGCACTCTAAACTTAGCTAAAATCACTCATATCTCATACAAGTCCTTTATAAGCTCAAATCTAAGCAATTTAGTATGTAAATAAGTTAAAAGTGCATACCTTCTTGATAGTGCATCAGCCACTACGTTCTCTTTGCCTTGCTTGTACTTGCTCATATAAGGAAAGGTCTCAATGAACTCCAACCAATTGTTTTTGTCTTTTGTTTAGTTTACATTGGGACTTCAAATACTTCAAGCTCTCATGGTCCGAATGAATGATGAACTCCTCTGGCCATAGATAGTGTTGCCATATCTGCAATGCCCTCATCAGTGCATACAATTCTTTATCATACGTCGAATAATTAAATGTTGTACCACTGAGCTTCTTGCTAAAATAAGCAATCGACTTAGAGTCCTGTATCAAAACACCACTAATACCTTTTCCTGATGCATCAACTTAATTTCATAAACTTTATCAAAATTGGGAAAAACAAGCAAAGGAGCATTGATCAATTTATCTTTCAAAATGTTAAAAGTCTTTTCATGCTTTTCAGTCCATTTAAACTCTACATTCTTCTTAACAAGATCATTTAAAGAAGTTTCTATAGCACTAAAATCTCTTACAAATCTCCTATAAAAGCTTGTTAAACCATGAAAACTTCTAATGAACTAACTTCATTAACATTTCTAGGTATTGGCCACTCCCTAATAGCCTTTACCTTATCTTCATCAATAGAAATTCCATTCGCACTCACAACAAACCCAAGGAAAGTAACAGATTCCATGCAAAAAGTATATTTTTTAAATTGGCTTACAATCTATTTTCGCTTAAAACATCAAAAACATCATGCAAATGCTAAACATGTTCATCCAAATCTTTATTGTAAACTAGAATATCATCAAAGTAAACAACAACAAATTTTCCAATGAAAGCACATAGGACATGATTCATCGATCTCATAAAAGTGTTAGGTGCATTTGACAACCCAAATGGCATTACTATCCACTCATAAAAACTATACTTAGTTTTAAAAGCAGTTTTCCAGTCATCTCCCTCTTTCATGTGAATTTGGTAATATCCATTCTTCAAGTCAACTTTAGAAAATAAACATGCACCATGCAATTCATCAAGTATGTCATCAAGTCTAGGTATAGGGTGTCTATACTTTACCATGATGTTGTTGACTGCTTGACAATCCACACACATGCACCATGTTCCATCTTTCTTTGGCATAAGAATAATAGGAATTTAACATGGACTTAGGTTCTCTATCATGAACCCTTTTTTTTTATAAATTCATCAACTTGCCTTTCTATCTCTTTCATCTCTTCAGGATTTGCTCGATGCACTGGTTTATTAGGAATTGAAGCTCCAAGAAGGAAGTCTATTTGATGCTCAATTCCTCTCAAAAGGGGCAATCCACTTAGTATCGCCTCAAGAAATAAATCATCAAATTCATGTAACAAAGGCACAACCACACTAAAAATAGATTGGTTAAGCTCATCAGTAGAAAAGTAAACATCATTGTGCATAAGTACAAGTAGTTGTTGTTTTGAATTCATAACACTCTCAACCTCACTTGTTTTAGAAATGCCACTCACTCGTGTTTCACACTTATTGCTCACTAACGTGTGTTTTTCACTCTTTTTCTCACTCCTCACTTGATCACTCAAGTGTTCAACTCTCACCTTGAATTCTTTTGCAATTCTCAATTGATCTTCACAAGCCTCCCATGGCTTTAAGTGTGTTAGAATCATAAGCTTCTGGTTCAACATGAAAGAATAATGATTCTTATGGCCGTCATATCTAACTTTCCTATCAAATTGCCACAATAGCCCTAACAAAATGTGATAAGCTTGCATTACCACATCACATTTAACATCATCCTGGTATTTGCCAATTGAAAACGTAACTAGAACTTACCTAGTCACCTTGACTTCCAGACAATCACTCAACCACTGCAATTTATAGGGCGTTTCATGCCTTGAAGTCTTCAAATTCAGCTTATCTACTAATAAGGTACTTGTTACGTTCGTACAACTTCCACTATCAATTATCAAACTACACACCATGTTGTTAACATGACACCTGGTGTGAAATATATGCTCACGCTGTACCTCATCACCATCATCATTAGGCTGGATATTCAGAGTTTGCCTAGTAATTATAAATTCACCCTTCACTAGCCCTTCATACTCAGCATCACTACAATCTTCCAATGGTAGCATATCACTGTCACTGGAACTGACACTTTCCACATCACCATTTTCAAGAATCACCATAGCCTTTTGATTTGGACATTGAAAGCAATATGTCCATATCTTTGGCAACCTGAAACATCTAATATCATATGACTTAGAAGATGATTTAGTTTCAGATTTACCTTTTGAAGATGAAACTAAATCTTTGTTCTTCTTATCTTCTTTAGATTTTGAAGTTGCTTTGTAATCATTCCACTTTGATTTCCAAGAAGATTTAGAAGATGAACCATAACTCGATTTCTCCTTAAACTTCAGTGCTTCTCAACTTCAATGGCTTTATGTAATCTCTTCCATGTCCGCATAGTG
Source organism: Combretum micranthum (assembly GCA_024138025.1). Taxonomy (NCBI): domain Eukaryota; kingdom Viridiplantae; phylum Streptophyta; class Magnoliopsida; order Myrtales; family Combretaceae; genus Combretum; species Combretum micranthum. Next base: position 112,320 of record JAMXBD010003402.1, on the reverse strand, counting down.
CTATAAGTCAATAATATCAGCAATATCTTTATTCAATCCACTAATGAATCTGGCCATTGTAGCTTCTAGATTTTCCTCTACATTAGCTCTAATCATGGCTATTTCCATTTCTTTATAATAATCATTCACACTCATAGAACCTTAAGTCAGATTTTGCATATTTCTGCATAAGTCTCTATGATAATAACTGAGAATATATCTCTTTCTCATTATAACTTTCATTTCCTCCCATGTTCCAATAGGTTGTTTATCATACCTACGGCAATTAATCACCAATTAATCCCACCAGATACCGGCATCGTTTGTGAACTCCACTGCAATCAACTTGACTTCTCTTCAGAGTAATTGTTGCAATCAAATATATGCTCCACTTTTCTTTCCTATTCCAGGTATAATTTTGGATCATTCTTTCCATTGAAAGAAGGAATCTTCATCTTAATACTACTTAGATTACTATCACTCTTCGGTGCTTTTCTTTTTCTCCTCATGGAACTACCATCTTCAGAATTAGAATCTTCTCTTTCCTCTTCAATAGAAGACTTCTTTTTAGAAGGCCTAGATTTGCTAGGGGATTCTAAATCATCCAATGTCATATTCATCTTCTTAATTCATCTCGCATAGACTTCATGAATGCTTTCATATCCAAATCCGAATTTTCACCACCACTATCATGATTATAACATGCAAAAAGAATCCAAATAAAAGTGTTAGTCCACACACTCCCTCATGTGTGTACTCTCTAAGATGTGAAATCTCTCATGTTTCACTCTAATTGGCCTTTTTCGATATTGATCTCACACACTCTTGCCTTTTAGCACTCAATTTTCTCTTGTAAGTCCTTGATCAGAACTTAATCAATGATTTCAACACAAAAAAAAAAAAAAAATAAGGCAAATCAGATTTCAATAACTCAAATCCCAAAGACAAACCATTAGGATGAAGAATCAAGAATCAAGGGACAAAACTCAAGAATTGATATTTGAGATGATTTTTTTCGAGAGAACACTAATAGTCACAATCAAGAACACAAGAATCTCAAAAAAGGATCAAGAATATCAATCACAAATTTTTTCTTTATACAAATTTTTTTCTTCTTCTATTTTTTTTAATTCCCCTTTTTACACGAATTTTCTTTCTTTTTTTCTTATCCAATCTTCTTTCTTTTTGGATTAAGAACAACAAATCAAAAATACAAGAAAGATTGGATTTTGGAACAAGAAGGATAGATAGAAAAACAAAACAAGGATAGATCAAAAACGAAATTCAAAGGATATAATTACCATTCAGGGAATCAAAGCTCTAATACCAAATGATGCAAAATGAGAACCCTAGGTATATGAAACCTAAGACCCAATGCTTATCGATTGATTGGAACCCTAGGATCACCCTAAAACAAGTGATAGGAATGTAACCCTAACCAAACCTGTCGATTAGAACCAACGTTATCAAGAAGTGGAACTAGACCTAATCAAACTCGTCGATTGGAACGTAGGGTCTGTTTGTTTGGCTTTTTTCCGACAGATACAGACACTTTTTCAAACTTTTTGCTAACAAATTATTTATCAAGAAATAGATATGATAAAAAAAAAAGTTCACAATCTCGTCAAAAGATCAAATAGAACAAATATAGATAAAATTTAGTGCAAATCGGATATATTTACAATATCATTTTTAAAGATACAGATACAGATGAAAAACAGACAATCCAAACAGACCCGTAAGTTATCAGGTCAACTTCTACGCTGAAGAAATAGATTTAGTCCTTTCTCAAAAAACTAAGAGAAATCCTCACAACTGTAAGAAAATTCTCAAATATATCATTCAACTGTATCTGATAGCATCCATACATAGGGTTCATATAGGCTTCAAAATACCTTGGATAACAATCAAACAAAGAAAAATAAGAAGAATATGAAAAGTCACTCGGATAAGCCCTAAGCTGGCCTTAAAGCCAATAGCCTACATGGCCAAGGCCGGGGCCTTTAAAACATACACAGGGGCTTACTCGTCAATGCTTAAAATTTAGCTACCGTTTGCTTCGAAGGCCGGTGTTTTTTGAACTTAAGTTGGCAGCCATTATATTCAACATCATTTCTAACAAATTAACAAGGTTGTTTATTGTGTTGGAGTTTTGTTGGTTAGCTACAATCTCTTGAATCAATCCTTGTATAGCTTCATATAGCCACTTTGATCTTGCTCTAGTCATTGGTCTCTAATATTTTGCAATGGATCTTTGAGCTTAGATGTTTCCTTTAGAATTGTTGCTACTTGATCCTCATCAATGTATTTTCTAACACAATTCTCTTAGCTCTAAAAAGGAAGTAGGGCTACATGAGTTTGGCAAAGTATTCAAATGGCAAAAAAAAAAAGAGGGGGGGGGGGGGGGGGGGGGGGGGGGGCGGTGTTATTACTAATGGTGTATGCTGGAAATTAAGAATGAGAATTTCATAAACTTTTGACCAGTCGATGGACATATGGTATTCCAAGTCATAAGTTGAAAGACAAATTTTTTTCCCTTTCTTTTCACGTGATTTGACAATGTATGATGTCATGAATCACAATAAGTTGACTTGAGACTTTTCAATCTGGAGCTTTGTTCACTAATTATGAACTATTTGCCATTTAGAGGAGCGCATTTTTGGATAAATAAGGCATATGGCAGGTATACAGTTAAATCCCCTTATCCTAGTTGTAGAGAAAATCTTTCCAAAAAAAAAAAATAAGTCAAGCTCATGTAAGTCTTCCTTTCATGTGATTAGCAAAAACTTATAGAAATTTTTATGGAATTTGATGTGTGTTTACCAAAGAAAAAGCACCATTTGTAGAGATTATGCACTAATCCTTACTATTAATCATAATTTGTGTTGAATATATATGTATTATATATATATAAGCATTCATCTGTTGTAATTAGGTGTGTTTTGTAGTTTGTTACCACATATAGATTAGGTGTTTAGTTTGGAGAAATATTCTTTTCAATGAAATAAGAGAAGTATCATGTTCAAGATATATTTCTGAAAATTGCATTTGTTAATTTGGTATGATGGGTTTTTGGCTATTGGTTAGGAAAAAATAAGTTGCTAACTAAACAAGCGATTTAAAATAGTTATAAGTTGGTGTTATTATTTATTTAAAAGTTTCCCTTAATTGTAAACCCTTAAAGTGTTTGATCAAAAGCCAAAGACTTAGGCTATCTGGCTAGAGTTACTTCAAGTTACATGGTCATTCTTTGTTGAATGTGCTTGGTGGGATAGAAAAATAATAAAGATAAAAAAGGGCTCTTTTGGTACCTGTACTTTTACAAAATAGATAATTAGGTACTTAAACTTTTTAAACAATACAATTCAATACATAATTGAGTTTTCTGTGCCCCTAAACACTACCCACCCAATCATTGTCTAACACGTGTCAACTACGTCAAAAAATAATAAAAGAGTAAGGATAGTGAAAAGGGACATAAAAAGTTTAATTATGTATGAAATTAGATTTTTTAATAGTTTAGGTACCTAAAAAGGGTATGAAAAGTTTAATTAAATATGAAATTTGACTTTTTAAAAGTTTAAATACCTAATTGTCCACTTCATTAAAGTTTAGGTGCCAAAAGAGGCTTTTTCCCTAAAAAATAAGGAAAAAAAAAAACCTAAGTAATTATATATCTTGTGTATTTAGCAAATGTCCAAAAAGATATGGGTAATTACTATGGATTTAGGACAGTCTAACCTAAGTAGTATGATTTGTCTTGTCATTATGTAACCTCGTGAAGATTTGGTTATTACTTACCTATTGACTTTCATGTTAGCGAGGTCGCTGACCTGGATGAGGTTATGTAATAGGTTAATATATTGAGACAAAGCAACAAGTGGGTTATACTTAAGGAATGAGACACTTGTATGAACACTTAGGTGTAGACTAGTAGGTTAATGGTCGTTTGACATTACCTTAAGGACGACGCATTAATTACTTTGGTTTTATATATATATATATATATATATAGAGAGAGAGAGAGAGGGAGGGTTAATGTGAAAAATAGTACCTGAATTTTGGTAAAATATATAATTTATACTTGAACTTTAAGATTGACTAATTTAGTTCATGAGCTTTGAAATTGATCAATTTAGTACTTGAAAAACTTTGAAATTAATTATTTTAATACTTGAAAGAACTTGCAAAGGTACTATTTGTATGCACGAAAAGTTTTTTTAAGTACTAAATTTATCAATTTCAAAATTCAAGTACCAAACGATATATTTTGCCAAAAGTTCAGGTACCATTTATAACATTAATTCTATATATATACATATATATATATATCAAAACCATGTGTCATTCCTAATTTGGGATGCCTAAGATCGTATAGTTTGAACGATCAAATTTAAAGACAATAATTGGTGATTGTTGCATTAGATTAAGCTAAGCATATGCATTATGTACTACTTGCTCATGCGTAAAGAGAATATAGATATAGGTGCAATTCTCAAAGGTTATTGGCAAATGAAAAAGGTAAAGTACATCGAAAAGCGTCAATGTTTAGAGTTAAGTTCCAATTGTAGGAAAAGGAATTTTCTAATTCTAAAATAACCTTAAAAATAGTAGGAGGAGATAATATAACAAATGTGTTAGTTAAAAAAAATTACGGTGAAATTTTTCTCGCTCTATATCATTGTTTATATGAATTTGCACTCCTTTTATAGTATTATAATACTAAGGAAACAATAGATAAAATTACTCTTAACTAAAACCGTAATCGTTAATTTATTTGTGTCTTCAAAAACTAGCTATTTATAGCTTTTCTCATTCAAGTTTGCTATTTTCAACATGCTTAGTCAAACTTACATCTTTCACTTAAGTTTGGATGTTGGACCAGTGATTCAAAGCATAGTCTTGAATTTTTCAACAAGTTAACCTTGAGTCGTTTTGTCATGATATTGCAACTTGCTCTTTTTATTTGCAAAACTAGAGCTCAATTTCCCCATGCTTAACAAATTATATGGTATAGTGAAATCTTATATCAATGTGTTGTCTCCTTCCATGAAATACGAGATTTTTATACACTGCCATAGTAGATTTATTATCACATTAGATACTTGCTTGACCTATGAGGCCATGCTTTAAATCTTATTATATATAGCGCAATCAGACTATTTGGCATGTTGCCGATGCTACTACAATGTACTCTGCTTCTACTGTTAATGAAGCCACAACTTTTTGCCTTTTGGAACACTATGAAACAACTCCATTTCCTAAATAAAACATATAACTAGATGTGCTTTCATGCATCTCAATATCACCTATCCAATCATTATCTATGTGTTTTACTAAAGTAAAAGTTTCAGAGTGACCATAAAAAATTCCTTAATTCCTAGTAACATAGATAACATGAAATCCTTTTAGTTGACTTCAAGTGCAACTAGTATGATTTTTCTCCATGAAACAGTAGTAAACCAACTTTTTAAACAATACCAAGCCTATTTAAAGTTAATTGGATTTACCAGTTCGTCACAACCTTTTTTTTTCATTTCCATGTGTTTTGCAATTGGTTATCAGATTGGTGTGGCTGAATCTATCTTAAATTTCTTCAAGATATCAATAGCATATTTCTTTTAAGGAAAAAAAAAAATATGCTATCATAAGTTTGTTGTACTTCAATTCCCAAAAAATATGACATTAATCCCATGTCAATCATCTCATATTGTTGAGCAATGGCCTCCTTGAAATCAGTAAACATTGCCTCATGATTTCACATAAAGATTAAGTCATCAACATGTAAGCACATGATTCAAATTTCACCATTAGTCCTTGACTTGACATCTAAAGAATGCTCTTGAGGGCATTTATGAAAACCATCTTATAATAAGTACACATTAATGCATGAATATCAAGCATGGAGTGCTTGTTTTAGACCATATAAGTCTTTGTTAAGATGATAGACATTAATTCTCTTCCCCTTTCATCACAAAGCCTTATAGTTACTCGACATAAACTTCTTCTTGTAATACACCATTTCGAAATTTTGATTTCACATATATCTGATGAATTATCCACTTCTTCTTAGCTGTAGGGGATAAAATCATGCATACCTTATTCATTAGCTGTAGGGGATAAAATCATGCATACATTATTCATTCTTGAAATTGAGGCAAATACTTCATTGTAGTCTATTTTTAGCTTTTGCTTATAGCCTTTCACAACCAATCTTGCTTTATAATGATTCGCTTGATCATCAGGTCTCTATTTTGTCTTATATACCTGCTAAACTCCAATTTGCTTCTTTTCAACTGGTAGAGAAGTTAACTTCTACGTCCCATTTTTCTCAACTAAGTGAATCTCCTCACCATGGCTTTGATCCATTTACCATTTGCTGCTACATTCTTATATAAAAGTGGATCTCAATCTATAAATAAACAAAAATTTACTAGGAATTCATCCATCAATTCAGCATCTCCATCATTGTCATTTCTTGTGACCACTTCATTTTGGTAATGTATGGCATTTTCTATAAAGTCTCAATGGTGTAGAATCTATTGTCACTGTAGAAGTATCAACTGCTAATCTTAAGCTATTAGTTGAAGGAGAAGTTTTTGAACATGTCTCATCAATGACTATTTCATTAATAGTAACAATACTAGTTGTGTCATTATTTTGAATCCACTATCATGCTTCATCTTTAGCAAACTAAACATCTCTACTTATGATTACCTCTTTTGTATTTAGGTCATATAGCTTATATCCCTCAATATAGCTAATGAAAATACATTTTGACTTTTGTCATCCAACTTCTTTCTCTTTTCATTTGTTATATGGGCATATGCAATACATCTAAAAACTTGTAGATGTGATACATCATTTTTTTCCACTTTAAGCTTCTTTTGGTGTCTTTCACGATCACTCTTTGTGGGACACTTATTTAATAAATAAATAGCATAAGAGACAACCTCTGCTCAAAAGGCCTTTGATATTTCGCTTTCAACATGCTTCTAAGTTCTAACCATCTCAAATATTGTTCTATTCTTTCTTTTGGTTATACTATTTTGTTGAGGCATATCGCTAACTATCAATTGCATTCCCTCTTTCTTGCAATAATCATAAAATTCATTAGATGTGAATTCTTCTCCTCTATCTAATCTTAAACTCTTTATTAAATAATCACTTTATTCTCAACAAGTGTTTTGATTTCTTTAAACTTGTTAAGTGTTTCAAATTTTTCTTTAGAAAGTAAACTTATAACTTTCAAGTAAAATCATCCACAAAAAAAAGTACATTTTGTGCCGACTGATTCTACACAAGTCCACTTATATCTGTATAAACCAATTCTAATAGTTGCTTTGCTTGTCTCGACTCTCTAGCTAGAAACAAGTCGCGATGATGCTTTCCAAGGAGACAGCCTTCACATGGGCTAAAAGGAGCATCAATTGATGGTATGTATATCACCATCTATTTCTAAACTAATGAATTTAAACCTCTGAAATTCAAATGCCCGAATCGAAACCACCATAGCCAATTGCTATCTTTCATCATTGTTTGTAAATTGATCAAAATTATTGTTTGAAGAGACAAAGGAAACATGCGGTTCTTTTTCATTTTCACCTGGACAATGGTTTTCTTGTTTTTTCCTCTGATATCATAAATTTCTTTTTCAATGTGAACTTTGTGCCCTTTTTCTAAAAGTTAGCCCATGCTTAATCAATTTTATAATAGCATAAGCCAATAAAATACATATGCTATTATAATATAGGTTCCATCCTTTGATTGGACACTAATATTACATTGACCTATCAAGGGAACTTTTGACTTATTTCTAAAATTCACCTCTTACTTCATCAAATCATCAAAGAAGGCAAACAACTCTCTTTAGACTGTCATATGGTTGGTATATCCCATTTAAAGATAACAAATATTATCATCGTCTACTTCTAGTCCTTGTTGGCCAAGAACTAAATTTTCTTCAACTTTTACTACGTTTGCTTACTCTCTGTATGTGCCTGTAACTTGGTTCAACACTATGATGCATAATGACCGAACCAATTATACTATGACATTGAATCTTGGACTTTCACATCCATAAGATGCTTCATCACCTAAAGAACTACTTTCTTCAATCTTGTCTCTATTAAATGTGGAAAAGTTTGCTCCACTTCCTCTACCATGACCACGATTACGACCGCAACCTCCTTAGTATCCACCATTAGTGATTATGTTGATTTTGCTTTGCAAAGCATGCTCCAAGATAGAGATGTTGCCTTGTTAGATCATTCATTGTTCATATGAGGACAACGAATCCAAAAACTTTTTTAAGGACAATGTGGATAAATCTTGTCCTTCTTCAATGATTACCATAACAGGATCAAATTTTGATACCAATGATCACATTATCTTGTTTATGGTCCGATGCTCACTAATGTTCTCACCATTAACCCTCATTTAGTTAATGGTTTAAACAAGGTCAAAGTAAGTAGCATTGGTTTTTGAATCATCCATTGGTAAATTCTTGAAGCTACCTCAAATTGCAAGTAGACTTGCCTAATTCCACCATCACCTATTGAGGACTTCTACAGATTGTCCTACGTTGCATGTGATGTTTCCACCAATGATATTTTTTGAAATATTGTCTTTTACTTCGTTGCTGAAAAATTAGAAAATAGTGCTTTTTTTATCTTTCTTGAAATTTTCTAATAGCAAACCTTTCTTCTCCTTGAACGGCTCAAATGCAGTTAAGTCAATAACATCATTGAATCCCTTGTCCACCAAATCTCATAACTCCTAGTCCTGGGAGCGAAAATATACTTTCATCTGGACTACCCAATCATCATAATTTTCTCAGTCAATTTTGAAAGTGGCATCTGAATTGTGTTAGTTGATGTCATGATTCCTCTTAATGTTGTTGAAACTCAAGCTCTAACATCAACATAAAGAAAAGAATTTTCCCATTCCAAAATAACCCTAAAAAGAATAGGATATTATATAACAAATGTATTTGTTTACATGAATTTACACTCCTTTTATAATATTCTAATATTAAAGAAACAATAGATAAATTTTTCCTAATTACAACAATTGAATAACTGTTAATTTATTTGCGCTACAAAAACTTATTATTTTTAGTTTTTCTAATTCAAGGTTGTTTTTTTAACATGAATAATGTATTTAAAGTAGTTAAAAAATAGATCAGTGTTTTATATAATGGATCAAATAAGTATTTAATATTTTAAATAGTAAAAAAAAAAAAAAGAATTGATGTTATATAAAACAATACAAATAAATGATCTTTCTTTATGCTTATTTAGTCATTGAAAACATTGAACATTGGTATTTTATTCTACTTACCTTCCAAAACATTGAATTCCCTTTTTTCAAAATACTTGAAATATTGATATCTTACTTGAACTTATCCCTCAACATTGATATACTCTAAGACTAATTTACCCTAAAGATTATTTAAAAAAAAAACAAGAACCAATTTTTGCAACACCTTTTCCGTAAACTATATGATTTTATATGCCACATAATTCCTTATTTTTTTGCCGAATTGCTAAATAATTCTTATTATGAAAGAATGTCACTATTATGAATAGATTTGAAAATTTTCTAATATAATAGTTATTTATGGATAATGAGTCTATTTGGTTCATCATTCTGGTGTTGTTTTGGCATAATTTTGATGTCGAATAGATATTAAACTGATACTAATATAATGCAAATAAAAATTGACAGTTTTACTTATAAACTGACCAAACCCAACTAATACTAAATCGATACCAAACTGATATCAAATCGATATCGATCCGATATAGATAAAAAACTTGACATTCCAAACAGACCTAATATATACATGATACAATAGGGGGTCATAAGAATAATGTATGTAAAGTACCAAGATGTTGAAATCTTCATTATGATGAAACTATAAGATGTTATGGTTTCATTGAGATCAAGGATCCAAAAAATAGTAAGTGAGAATATTATTATTATTTTTCTTACTTTATATTATATGATAATTGATAAGATGATCAATGGACTTATGATCTAGTAAAATTAGCTTAGTCTCTCAAGCGAGAAGTTCAGGTTCAAATTCCATTCCTATTGTAACCATAAAAAAAAAAAAAAAAAGTGATAGGATGGGGTAAGGTTGAATAGAAGTAGGATGATGGCAGCAAACTATATTAAATTCTTTTGTTTATTACAAACAAGAAAAATCTTTTTTATTTTATTTTTTCTACCCCACCACAACCCCCATCGCTTTTAGCCTGTTTACTTCAATTAAATAATTATTTCCTTTCTTCTCTTTTTATAAATGTGCTATTATGTGTTCACTTTAGGATAATGATAATTCATAATAAATTGCTATTATACAAAGTGATGAATAGCAATTCATGTTATCACATCATGAATTAATATTCAATAGTTTATTTGAGGATTTCTCATAAATATACATGTCTTAAAAATGTGATATATACAATTATTCTCTCTGTATAAGAAAGATAAAGGGCATTATAAATATTTTATCTTTTATTCTAATAATTATTTGTTTTACTTTTTACACCAAGTAAACATTGTAATAATCACTACAAACCCAGTTATATTCATGATGAATGAGAATTTAATTTCCCCTTTATTCCATACAGCTGCTCATTGTGTCTCTCCATTTCTATCTTGACTATATAGCACTGGTTAATAATGATATCATCTATTTAGATTGGTTTTTTTGTCACAAAAACTATACATTGTTGGCCACGATCTTTAAAAAAATTCATGGTTTGTTTTCCATTCATTTATTGCACTAAAATGCTCAAAATGTGATAAACCTCTTTGGTTCCATAGTTTTTGTTATTGATTTTTATGTATTTTTAAATTTTACACTACTTCCTTATCATTATTTGATAGTTATATTGGGCCCACCATTTTTCCTTGAATTCATTATTATTTGTAATCCCAGGTTAATGATAAATGGCACTTGAACTTTCAAAAAATTCCAATCTAAGTATATGAAGATTCACTTTAAATAATTTGATACTTAAACAAAGTTTTCATTGACTTTTTTCATACCTAAAGTTTAGTTTTAACAATTTTGGTATCTCAATAGAGTTTTTGCAGACTTTTTCATACATAAAACAAATTCAATCGGATACGAAATAAGTCCACAGAATTTTTGTTCAAGTACTAAAATTGTCAAAACCAAACTTTAGATATGAAAAAATCCACAAAACTTTGTTTAGGTTCTAATTATTCAAAACCAAACTTCAAGTACATAATTAAACTTTTTGTGAAAGTTCAGGTACCATTTTTTGATATTATCCTATAATGCCCATAACTTTTATCCTAATATTGGGATTTAAGTTGACTTATGAGAAGTAATAATATGAAATAAATATGAAAGTAAATATATCCATTGTTCTTGCTCAGTTCCTTCACCTCCCTTTTTATTCTTTTTAGTACTTTCTTTAGCATTTATAGCCTATTTACTTGAGCTGAATAGTTATTTATTTCCTCTTTGTTCTATATAAAGTTGTTGTGTGATGTTTACTTGAGAAGAATTGTCATTTTATAGTTTATTCCCAATCTTTATCATAATTATCCATGCTTTAAAAATATCACATAAACAAATATCATTTTTGGATATTTTACTCTTATTTCTATAATTACTTGTTTTATCCTTTTTATATGAAGTGACTATTATAATATTATACCTCTATTGCATTCTCATTAAATTAAAATTCAATTCCTATTTATCCTAATTAGTGAAGCATCAATCATACATTTTGCTCTACTATCGATCTAATCTATCACATTTCTTCATGAAAGCTCCCGCTTACATTACGAGAATATTATTTTTAAAAAAAAAAGAATGATCTAGCCAAATTGGCTACGTGAAATATGCACCAAAGAATTCTTTAGGATCTTCATTCTTTTGCAAGCTAGCTCTGAAAATTCATAGGAATTCTCATGAATTTTGCAAGCCACTTCCAATGGCCTATTAGCTAAATTTGTTAAGAATGAATGGTTAAACATTTGTATCCTGTACATTTTTTAGCTAGAGATTATAGCTAGTTGTTTATCATATTTTGACTAGCTTGAGTTGGCAAAGAATTTTGCTTATAAAAAGTAGGTCCGTGTGTACAAGAATTCAATGAGGGAGGAAAAAAATCAAAGCAATGTTTTGCTTTGAAGAAATTATAGAGAGAGAGATATAATTTTAGGGAGTAATAAAATAGTGAGGATATTTTGGGGTATTTAGGAAACACTTCTGTAACATATTTTAGATTTATCTCAATTATTTGTATTATACCCCTAAAATATTTTTCTAGAGAAGTATTGCTATTGTAAGCCTACTATTGGTATAGTGGAAGAAATTTTCAGAGGTGGTCTCGTGGACGTAGCCCAAATTTAAGGGTGACCATGTTAAATTTTCAGATGCCATTTATTTTATTTTATATTTATTGCTTTGCTCGTATTTTATTTATCAATTATCTGTCTCGTATTTATTATTTCCGCTGAGCTTGATTCTCAATAATGGTATCAGAGCTATATTTGGGTGGATATATTACTTATTGTATGCTCTATGGTTGTCACAAAATTGTGGATCTTCAACATCACAAAATAAGTTAGTTATTATTATTCATTTGAATTATAGAGGGAGGGACGAGCAAAATAATCAATTTAAACAGCACAAATTATCATATATGGAAAAGCAATATGAAAGATCTTTTGTTTGTGACAAAGATGCATTTGCTGGTGTTTGGTACTCCTTAACGAAGACAAGACAGATGAGGAATGGGAGTTTGAGCATGAGCCAGTTTGCAGTTTTATCCAACAATTTGTTAAAGATAATGTATATAATCACATTTGTAATGAACCTCATGCAAGGACTTTGTGGAATAAATTAGAGGAGTTGTGTGCCTCTAAAATCGGCAACAATAAATTATTTTACTGACAAAGCTGCTTTGAAGTAACGGGAAAGTACATCAATAACAGTTCATTTGAATGATTTTCAAGGGATCGTGGAGCAGTTGTCAAGAATGGGTATAGATTTTGACAACGAGGTACTCACTCTTTTAATTCTAGCCTCCTTACTGAGTATGGGGGACATTAAGATTTTACTTACAAATTCTACACCAAGTGGCATAAATAAATGGAATTTGTCAAAAGTGGAGTCTTGAATGAATGAAAGAATGAGACGAAGAATAAGGGTCTTCTTCATTACAAGAAGAAGTCTTTGTTCCAGAATATAGGGGAAGGAGTAAATCTAGAGGTCGAAGGACCAGGGATAAAAGTAGAGGAAAGTCAAATAAATATGCTAATGTTGAATGCCATCATTGCAAGAAAAAAGGTCAAATAAAGAAGTTTTGCCCAAAATTTAAGCAAGATTAAAAGAAGAACAAAGGTAAAGAATAGAGGAAAGATGACCACAATTATGATGAACAGTCGAATGTTGTAGACGGGTTCAATCTTATCTATGATGATGCTTATATAGTCAATCTTGCAGTCCATTAGACAAATTAGGTGATTGATAGCAGTGCTACCAGTCATGATACATCTCGAAGATAATTATTCTCATCTTACACGCCAAGTAATTTTGGTGTGGTGAGAATGGAAAATAAGACTATTTCTAAAATTACTGGTAAATGAGATGTTTGTTTAGATATAGAGAATGGTACGCAGTTAATGCTTAAGGATGTAAGGCATATTCCAGATATGCGTTTAAATTTATGAAAGCAAAGCTCTCCTAAGATGCTGTGAATGCAATGGAGAATGATAATATTGTTGAAACTTTGGCTTAAACATCTTGGTCATTGAGTGAGAAAAGTATGACCCATTTGGCTAAGAAGAATGTGTTACCTAGATTGGATCAAATTCATTTAGAAGAATGTTGATTGTCTAGCAGGAAAGCAAAATAGAGTCATTTTCAAAAGTTCCTGATGAGGATCTAGATCACATAATAGATACCCCGATCAACTCCAAGTCCAACAATCTAAATTTCAAGAGTTGGAGACCATGATTGTAGTTTCAATGATAAAAAACACGAGTCAGCAACCTAATAAAATAGTTTGGGATACGAAGGATTAAAAACTTGAAGAATTGAAGTGCAAGAAGAGACTGTGCGCTAGCCCAATACCGCTAGCCTTCATTTAGTTTTTGTGTCTTTTGAATTTCTATGTTTTAATAATGTAGAGATTAATTATAATTATGTTTTCAGTTACGTAACTGCCACAATTATGGGTTTTTTTCAGTTACGTTATTAGTTACATAGCTACCACAATTACGTTTTTTCTTCAGTTACATAACTGTCACAATTATGTTTTTTAGTTATGATTATGTAACTGCATTGTAATAAGCCTAGGCTAGTATGAGAGATAGAAAATCATATTACTGAACATATTTTCCTTTGTGAAATACAATTTAAGAGAAATCCTTTCTCTTTGAGTTCTTTTAAAAACTTGGAATTTCTTCAAGAATTTGAATTCTTGTTGAGTTCATCATTATACCAAGGTTCTAGGCCAGTATATCCAACAGAGTCGCGATTATCATATCAAGGTTCTTTAAGTTACTCAACCATAGGGTTGAAGTCAATTCCATCTTATCATACCAAGGTTCGTGAAGTTTCAGATCCAGATCTGAATATTTCATTGGGTCAAGGTCCGCCTACTTGATTCTTAGAGTCCAGAAAATTCAAGATCCATGCCGATCACGCATCAGATTGGTATCAGAGCTCTGGGTTTTCTAAGAATCCGTATCCAATTCGATTAGAGGTAACTTGAGTTGTTATATCTTTGATTATCTTTAAAAAAAAAAAGAAAAGAAAGAATTTGGATAGAAAAAATTGTGTTTTTTTTAGGGTTAGATTAGAGATTGATTAAATTTTGAGGAAGAAAAAGATTTTATTTTGATTTGTCTGTTTAGGGTTTTTAGTGAAATTTGTGGTTTCTAAATCTAGGGTTTGAGAAAAAAATGAGTGATTAAGAGTAAATTCAAATCCATTGAGGATGGATGTTAATAAGATTTCATGTGACTCTAAATTTTATTTTAGATGTACTGTAAGTAATAGTGACAGGGCATGTAGTGTGAGAATTGACAGTGAGTGTTGTGCAAATTTTATTAGCACTTTGTTAGTGGAAAAGTTAAATTTGGAAACTTTGAAGCATCAAACACCTTACAAATTACAATTATCAAAAGGGTATGAAGAAATTCAAGTGGCTGAGAAAGTTCTATTTTCTTTTTATATTGGAAAGTACTATGAAAGTATTGTGTGATGTGGTACCAATGAAAACTTGTCATATTCTTTTGGGACAACCATGGCATTTTGATAGGAAAGCCAAATATAATGAAAACAAGGATCGTTATTCTTTGGTTTTAAACAAAAGATGATTGAATTTAGTGCCCCTTAATCCATTGAAAGTTTATAAGTATCAATTGATGGTATCGAAGCAATTCAGAGAAAGACAAAAAGAAAAGAACACTCAAGAGAAGAATGAGAAAGATGAAAAGAATAAAAGTGAAGAAAAGAGTGAGATTGAAGAAAAAAACGATAACACACCTGAAAGAAAAGAGAGAAAAGAAATTAAATGTGAAACACAGACACTTGAAAGTGATCTGGATCAAAAAAGAGAATATATTTGTTTTTCCACTAATGAGTTTTACTATTCTTTTCCAAGTGAGACCGTTTCATCATTGCAGGAACTCAAGGAATTATGTTTTCAGAAAATTCTAGATGGAATTAATCATCAAATTGATTTCCTCCTTAGATTCAATCTGAAAGAATTCAAGAACGAAGATTCGAGGACAAATCTTTTCAAAGAAGGAGGGAATAATAAAGATCTGATAGCATCAACATTAGAGCCGATCAACTCCAAGTCCAACAATCAATTTTAAAGAGTTGGAGACCCATTGATTGTAGTTTCAATGATAAAAACATAAGTCAAGCAAACCTATAAAATAGTTTGGGATACGAGGGATTAAAAACTTAAAGAATTGAAGCTGCAAGAAACTGTGCGCCGGCCCAACACCGCCGGCCTTCATTTAGTTTTTGTGTCTTTTTGAATTTCTATGTTTTAATAATGTAGGGATTAATTATAATTATGTTTTCAGTTACATTATTAGTTACGTAACTGCCACAATTATGGATTTTTTCAGTTACGTTATTAGTTACGTAACTGCCACAATTATGTTTTTTAGTTACGATTATGTAACTGCCTTATAATAAGCCTATATATTAAGGCTAGTATGAGAGATAGAAAATCATATTACGGAACATATTTTCCTTTGTGAAATACAATTTTAGAGAAATCCTTTCTCTTTGAGTTCTTTTGAGAACTTGGAATTTCTTCAAGAATTTGAATTCTTGTTGAGTTCATCATTATACCAAGGTTCTAGGTTGATATATCCAATAGGGTCGCGATTATCATATCAAGATTATTTGGGTTACTCAACCATAGGGTTGAGGTCAATTCCATCTTATCATACCAAGATTCGTGAAGTTTCAGATCTAGATTTGAATATTTCATTGGGTCAAGGTCGCCTTCTTGATTCTTAGAGTCCGAAAAATTCAAGATCTGTGCCGAGCACGCATCAGTTCCCCTCCTTCCAAAATGAAGAATGTACTAGACTTAGTACACTCTGACTGTGTGGGCGACAAAGTCACTTGGTGGTGCTCTATATTTTATAACTTTCATTGATGATCATTCTAGAAAGACATGGGTATACCTTTTGAAGTCCAAAGACCAGGTATTATATGCTTTCAAGCAATTTTTATCTTTAGTTGAGAGGCAAACCAATAAGAAGTTGAAGTGCATTAGAATAAACAATGGTAGAGAATACATTGGGTCATTTCATGCTTTCTGTAAAGAGCATGGTATTTGACATCAACTAGTACCTCCAAAGATACCGCAATTAAATGGATTAGTAGAAAAGATGAATAGAACTTTGATGGAGAGAGTCAGATGTTTGCTCACATGCAAAGTTGACAAAGATGTTTTGGGTTAAGGCTATATTGACAGCAGTTCATGTATTGAATCTTTCATCATGTGTCCCTCCTCAATTTGATACTCCTGAAAGAGCATGGTTAGGATAGGATGTTTCCTATGATCATTTGCAGGTGTTTGGTAGTAAAGCCTTTGTGGATGTTTCAAAAGATGAGATGTCAACGCTTGATGTCAAGACACGACAGTGTGTGTTTATTGGCTATGGTGAAGATCAGTTTGGCTATAGTTTTTATGATCTAATATAGAAGAACTTGTGAGAAGCTGTGATGCAGTGTTTATTGAAGATGAGACCATTGAGGATATAGAGAAGGCTCAAAAGAATGATTCTAGGTCTAGTAGTAGTACAACAAACCTAGAGATTATACCTTCAACAATGGTATCAAGAAGGGTTGGAGATGAAGTACAGGATGACCAGCTTGAGACAGGTGATGCAAATGCTCCCTTAAGTTTCCATCAGATGATTCTGATGATGACAGTGTTCATGATCAATCACCATCTCCAATGGATTCACCAGAATTAAGGAGATCTACTAGAGTTAGACAACCTTCTACTAGATATCCAACAAATTAGTATGTGTTATTAACCGATGGGAGAGAACCAGAAGACTTTGAAGAAGCAATGAATGATGAACACAAAAAGAAACGGATTGAGGCTATGCAAGACGAAATCAGATCCTTGCATAAGAATGAAACTTTTGAGCTAGTGAAGTTACCAAAAGGTAAGAGGGATTTGAAAAATAAGTGGGTGTTTAAGATAAAGCATGAAGAACATAGTCCCCAACCACGATTCAAAGCCAGATTAGTTGTTAAAGGATTTAGCCAAAGGAAAGGAATTGACTTTGATGAGATATTTTCACCGATTGTGAAAATGACATCCATTCAAACAGTACTACGGTTAGCAGCAAGTCTCAATCTGGAGATCGAGCAGATAGATGTGAAGACTGCCTTCCTTCATGGTGATTTGGAGGAAAAAATATACATGGAGCAGCCAAAGGGTTTCGTGGTAAAAGAAAAAGAGGATTATATTTGTAAATTGAAGAAAGTCTATACATCTTGAAACAGGAAGCAAGACAGTGGTATAAGAAGTTTAAGTCAATTATGTGGGAGTAAGGATACAAGAAGACTACTTTAGATCACTATGTATTTGTGCAAAAATTCTTTGACAATGATTTCATTATTTTATTGCTCTATGTAGATGATATGTTGATTGTTGACTAGAATATTTCTAGGATCAATTGCCTGAAGAAGCAGTTAAGCAAGTTTTTTGCTATGAAAGAGTTGGGACCAGCAAGATAGATTCTTGGCATAAAAATAAGCAGAGATAGGGATGCCAAGAAATTATTGTTGTCATAGGAGAAGTACATTGAGAAAGTACTTCAAAGATTTAATATGGATAAAGGTAAAGTGATTAGCTATCCTCTTGCTAATCACTTTAGGCTAAGTTCCAAGCAATATCCTTCTACTGAGAAAGAGAAAGAGGAGATGAATAAGGTTACATATGCTTCAGTAGTTGGAAGTTTAATGTAGGTCATGGTATGTATACGGCCAGATATTGCTCTCTCAGTTGGAGTAGTGAGTCGGTTCCTTTCAAATCTTGGAAAGGAACACTGGGCTGTAGTAAAATGGATTTTTAGATATCTTCGTGGTACCTCCAAAATGTGTTTGTGTTTCAGAGATGAAAAACCTGTGTTGGTTGGATACACAGATGTTGATATGACTGGTGATGTTGACTCAAGAAAGTCTACATCAAGATATTTGATTTTATTTGCAGGGGAAGCTGTGATTACAAAAATGTGTTGCTCTCTCGACAACTGAAGCTGAGTTTATTGCAGCAACTGAGGTTTGCAAGGAGTTGCTATAGATGAAAAAGTTCTTAAATGAGCTTCGTTTCCATCAAGAAAAGTATGAGTTATTTTGTGACAATCAAAGCGCAATTCATCTTGGAAAGAATTCCTCTTCTCATTATAGATCAAAACATATTGATGCGAGATATCATTGGATCAGAGATGTATTGGAGAAGAAGCTATTACGGCTTGAAAAGATCCTTACTGATGAAAATAAATCAGACATGTTGACAAAAGTTCTTCCAAGAGATAAGTTTAAATACTACCGATCAATAGCGAGATTGGTGGAGCCCTCCATATAATTGGAAGGGGGAGAATTGAAAGGTCCCGCTTACATTATTATTATTATTTAAAAAAAAGACAAGATAAAGAATGACGTAGCCAAAGTAGCTACGTGAAATATGTACCAGAGAATTCTTTAGAATCCTCATTCTTTTGCAAGCTAGCTCTGAGAATTCATAAGAATTCTCATGAATTTTGCAAGCCACTTCCAATTGGCTATTAACTGACTTTGTTAAGGATGAATGGCTAAGCATTTGTATCCTACACATTTTTAGCTAGAGATTATAGCTGATTATTTGTCATATTTTGACCAACTTGAGTTGGCAAAGAATTTTGCTATTAATAGGCACTTGTTGCCAATATAAAAAGCTGGTCCGTGTGTACAAGGATTCAATGAGGGAGGAGAAAAAAAAAATCCAAAGCAACATTTTTCTTTAAAGAAAATTGTTTAGAAAGAGATATAATTTTAGGGAGTAATAAAATAGTGAGGATATTTTAGGGTGTTTGGAAACACTTATGTGACACTATTTTAAATTTATCTTAATTATTTGTATTATATCTCTAAAATATTTTTTTAGAGAAGTATCACTCTTGTAAGCCTACTATTGGTATAATGGAAGAAATTTTTGGAGGTGGTCCCGTGGACGTAGCCAAATTTAAGGGGGAATCATATTAAATTTTCTATTGCTATTTATTTTATTTTTATTGCTTTACTCGTATTTTATTTATCAGTTATCCGTTTCGTATTTATTATTTTTGCTGCACTCGATTCGCAACACTTCATGGCGGGGGGTTAAGCACATTTCTTCATGGCCAGCAGAGTTAATGTCCTACGCCTGTTATATTGATGGCATCTTTCATCCTAATGATTTACACATCCATTTCATAGAACATTTTATTATCACCATATTATTTTATCAAAGTGAACTTATTTATTGTAATTGAATATATGAGTTTAACCTATTTACTTTTAGAATCGTTTTCAATCTAATAGTATTTTTTTAATTCTTTATTAATTTTTTTTCAGTGACTCCTAATAACATCCTCATCCTAAGAATTTTTTATAAAAAATCATATGTGAAAGACCTCACTTTTTAAGATCTCACGGGATGAAAGAGATCTTAAAAACTTTTTAGAATCCTTCGAAATAAGGTTTTACACGTCTTTTTATTTTTTTTAATTAAAAATATTATTCAAAAGTTTATTAAAAAGAGGTGAAGAACTTCATATAAAAACCCTTACAAATAAAATAGTGACGTGATACTCTAATAGCTATATCATTAATGGTATGCTTTACAAAAGAAAAGTGTTGATCTTTAAACAATTATTTAATCGTAAAATTATTGAGTATTTAAGCGAGGTCCAACCAAGATTTTATGGCTTTTGTAATTTGACTATTTTTTCTCACAAGAATCGAATATATATAATGGATTGAGAATTTAATTGTATAAAATATTCATTGTCATCCTCTTTTTGAATATTTCTACTATTATTTAAATAATCAAATAGGTATAAAATCGGATACATTTATTTTAGAAAAAAATTTATTATAGTATTTATATAAAGGATAATATCACAAATGGTATATGAAGTTTGATAAAATATGCAATTAGATATCTTAATTTTGAAATGGATTAATTTAGTACTTGAACTTTAAAATTAATTAATTTACTGCCTAAAAAACTTTAAAATTAATTAATTTAGTACCTGCGTGCACAAACAGTTTTTCAAATACTAAATTGATTAACTTCAAAATTTAAATACTAAATTGATCAATATTAAAATCTAAGTACTAATTATATCTTCTATCAAAATTTAAATATATTAAACATTTATATAACACATGGTTAGATGAGCACCCAATTAATGATAGTAATAATACATAACTTTTACATGTTTTATAATAAAATTTTACTGATATACATATAAGCACCTGCATCTCTAACACGTAGGATCTTCAAGAAATCCTTAAAATGCCACCTTCTTTTTAAAGGACTCATCACTTCATTCCTAAGATTTTTCCACGAAATTTTTTTTACAACTTTTTATAATTTTAAAAGTCTCATATAGTAATAAAAATTACACATAATATCTTAAAAAAAACAATATATATATATAATATATATATTAAGGGGTTAAGGCCCGATCTCTGTGGGAGGAGCTCAAATTTTACTGAGGACTGCCACCATCCGTGAAGGACCTCCCTTCGGTCCTTTCCCCTTGGAATTGTTGCAAGGAGCGACTGCTGGGATGCTCATGCTCTCATAGATTTAGATGACGTGTATCTATATTAAAACATTTTACCTATATTAAGTGCATTTTCATGCGAAAATTAAACCTTATATGAATCATTATTTTATATATTAAATGATCAATAAAATATATCTACCACAACATCACATGCAACCCATTTCCCTCTATTGCCAAAATTAAATAGATGTTAAAGGGAAGTAAAATAATAAATGGAAGCATATACGAGATAAGATGAAGCAGATGCGAGGTCAGTGGGTAATGGTACTTACCAAAAGAGACACAGCAGTGAATCCTTAAAACCAGGTCCACAGTTAGTTTGTGGGGTCACTCCTGTCAAAAAAAAAAAAAAAAAGAAAAGGAAAAAAATCCAATCTTTCTCTCTCCCCCACAAACCCTAAAACATCTCCGCGTCTCTCTCTCTCTCTCTAAAATCATGGGTTCCGATGTGGTCCATTCCGACATCATCTCCTCCCTCCACCCCCAAATCCACCTCGAAGCCGCCGCCGCCGCCGCCGCCGCTGCCACTGCCGCCGCCGCCTCTACAACCACTGCTGGCTCCGTCTCTCAGACTCCGAAGCACCAAAAACTTCCCGTCATCCGCTCCGCTGTCAAGGACCGCCACACCAAGGTCAATGGCCGTAGCCGCCGGGTACGTATACCGGCGATCGCGGCCGCCCGGATCTTCCAGCTTACCAGAGAGCTTGGCCATCGCTCCGATGGAGAGACCATCGAGTGGCTTCTCCGACAAGCCGAACGATCCATCATCGCCGCCACTGGCAGCGGCACTATTCCAGCAGAACTTGTCACTACTTCCGCCGGTGCTGCCCCGTTATCGTCCTCCGCTTCGTCGGTGTCGTGTTCTGCGGTGGAGGATTCCGTCGGGACGGCGACGTTCTCGGGTCACAGGTTCGACGCGTTCCAACCGACGGGTGGGTTTCGTTACGCCGTGACGGCGGGAGCGGGAGCCGGGGCGGGGTTGGGTGGTGGTGATGAGTACCGGCACATGCCGTTCACTGCCTTGTTACTGCAGCCGGCGTCGGAGGAAGAGATGGAGAAGAAGCAGGAAGAAGAGTTGGAGTTGGAGATTTTTAGGGACAGTGATCACTAGGAAACTTGTAATTTACTGTAATTATTTATCGACTCCTTCGATTATGCTTAGCTTTCATATATCCTAGTTTTTTCTTTTTTTTTTGTAAATATAAATCCTTGTTAAATCAACTGTTTTTTTTTCCAATTATATGCATGGACGAGCAAAATATTTTTTAAGGGGCAAAATTATAGTATTCGTGGAATATCGTGTTCTTAATTTGAAAACAACAATTACGGGACAAAATATTAAAAAAAGAAAAGATGGAAAACGACATTAGTCGGTTTATGGGATTATTTTTTTTTTTTTTTTTTTGTGCCCTAAAAACAAGAATGCGAAGATCTGTTTTGTGTCAAATTGAAGGGATAGCTCGAAAGTATAATAAATTGAATAAAAATTATATATGATAATAATTAATTTGTATTTATATTTATTCATATTATAATCATATTAATTATTATATTTTATTTTTACAATTGGTTTACATGGGTATTTTATTATCAATTCTTATAGGAAATCATCAGTCCAGTTTAAAGTAAATTAATTTTATTATTTTCAAGTTGATTTTTTTAACCCCCTAACTCATTAACTCGATTTAAGCCACCATCGATGTGCTTTGGCTCAAGCCTGAAGACTCCAATCAATTAATGTAAGTGAAAAGTGTAACTGAACTTTCGAAAGGAAAAGCCCCACTTTTATAGGCATATATGTGGGAATGTCGACATTGGCATATATATGGGAATGTCGAAGAGGTTATCTACGCCCGTAAAACAAAGAACAATTAGTGGGTGTCTAAAGGTTATTTTGGTGCACCATTCAATGTGATATTTTAAGTTAGATGTTTGTGGAAAAGATATAGAAGTAGAGTGTGAGCAATAGTATATGTGTGGATAATCTTATCCAAGCATGAAGAAGCCTATTTATAGTGGCTAAGATAGTATCCAGGTTGGAAAGTTGATCAATATAATGGGTAGATACGGGTGAAACACATGTTTAGAGTTTTTTTTTAAATACAAATATAAATTATATAAAAAAAAATTACCAAAGAGATATAAGTATTTATACCTTTATCGCATCTTTGGATGAAGATATAGCGACTTAGGTAAAAAAAAAAAAAAAAAAAATTATGTGTAACGCATGTTGGTCATGTGATACATATCCAAAGTGTATCGCACAATCAGATGCAATACACATGTAAATTTTAGAAAAATGTGTATCACAACTTAGAGGTATGATACGGCAACACTATTCTTGTAATTTTTTTTTTCACAATTTGATTTTGTAGAATTTTTTTAAATACATTATATATGTAAGATCCTCAGGCAGGTGCATCCTAATATACTAGGGAAAGGTATTTCAATATATTTGAAGAGTATTTGTCTCTATTATAGTTATTTTTTAGATTCCAGGTAACGAGTTGGATCCACTTGAATGTAATCATGATTGCTCAACAAGTGTCGATCTGATATGTTAGAGCTGTTCTTATAATACTTTGGGGAACCCACTTGGTGGTGCACAAGGAGTGACTAAACTATTGTTGTTTGGATAGCTCGGTCTATCTTTACAAATTTTTTCTAAGCCCAGAAACAAGTTAGGTAAAGTCTAAAGAGCTCGACCTAAGACAAAAAAATAAATAAATAAATTCGTTTAGGCTAGGAAGTCTATATTTGAAATGGTTTATCAATAATATGCAAATGAACATACAAAAAAGGGGAAACTGCAAAAACACTCCCCAAATTTTAAGGATAGTGCGGATCAATCTCCCTAACTTTAAAAACGTAGTTTTTAACCCCTTAAACTTTCATCTACATGCACAATTAAGGACACATCACATTTTTATTTAAAACAAACAAAAAAGGGTGTGGATTCACTCCCTAAACTTTTCATTTATTTTTAGATTCACATTCTAAAGTTTCATCTATATATAGACCTAAACCCCTAAAACAGGTGATGACTTTTCTAGGTGTTGACTTCTTAAAAAGTAGAGATATATATGATCATAAAAGATTTTTAAGGATGATAATGAATGAAAAGTGCATACATTTTGATGATCAGCGAATCAAAGTTGAACCTCCTCCAAAGTATTGAAGAAATGATAAAAAAATAAAAAAAAATCAAGCTCAACTTATATGCCCTTTAAAAACAACAAAAAAAATAATATATATTTGTATTATTGTCTACTCAAATCCTCACAAATTCCATTAAAGCTATAAATGAGACGAGATACTTGTAACCTATTCGAGTTCAGCTTGGCTCGAGCTTGTTTATTAAATGAGTTGAGTTCCTGAGCCAAGATCAATCTTAAAGTAAAGCTCAATTATCTAAGTAAGTTGTGCTCAAGCTTAAATTCGATGCTTATAAGGTGGCTCAAGAGCAGGCTTGTTTATGCTCGAAGTAGACTCGATAAAGAAGCTTGTTTATCTACACAAAATGCTAATTCGTAAATAATATTTTCATAATAACTTAATTATCATTCATTATTTACATGTCTATTTATGTATTTTTATCTATTTTGTATATTTAATTTCTTATGATTTACATTGTTTTTAAAGTTAATGAGCTACTCAAGCCCGAGCTCAATAAAAAAGCTTGTTTATTCAAACAAATAGAGCTCGGGCGCAAGAGAAAGCTTGTTTATCAAAACGAGTTAAGCTTGAGGCTTCAAATGCTTAGCTCAACTCAACTCAACTCATTTGTAGCCCTAGATTCTATAGATTTTATGCAAGGAATCTTAAAATTTTTCATAAAAGAAAGATGGTAACAGCCCTATAATTATCTATTGATATAGGACTCAAATTGTTAGTGTTAATTTTAACTTTTAGGTTTGATTATATATTTTTTAACATTTTATATAAGAAACTGGTCTCACATAAGATATGTTAATCAACATGGTAGGCTATATCAAATTATGTTTTAGACACACATAAAAACGTGATTTGTTGCACAAATCTCATACACCAACTATAGTAAACTTGATGAGACTAAAACTACAAGTCCCACTACTAGATCATAAGCTAAGGGATTGCAAAATCTCATTCCTAGAGTTCTTGATGATAGGTTGAAACTAGAAGAAGCTAAGTTGGTTTCTTGTTTTGGATTGCATGATGGTAACAC
This sequence comes from Combretum micranthum, assembly GCA_024138025.1. NCBI lineage: Eukaryota > Viridiplantae > Streptophyta > Magnoliopsida > Myrtales > Combretaceae > Combretum > Combretum micranthum. The sequence continues at coordinate 86,771 of JAMXBD010003402.1, read as the reverse complement.
TCATAATGGTTGTAATTTGTTGGTTTTGTGTATGTTAGATGAAAGCAAGTCGAGTAAGGACATTCAAGGATTATAATACTCAACTTTTAATGAAAATGTGTCTACACAAGTTTCAATAAAACTTTTGGTGGGAATAATAGTAGATTCATCAGAAGATAGGTCATCACAAGCGTCTAAATAACCTATGCTCTCAAAGGTTATGTTAAACTGGAAAAATGGGGAAAAACTTATTTTGTACCCTACATGGGCCACGAACATGACCTATTTTTAGGGTTGTCTTAAAGTCTTTTTTGAAAGTTTCTTCACACATGGGGAGTATACGGGTCATAAACACAAGCCGTGTAGATGGTCGTATAAAACCTAATTTTGCATATTTGTTTTTATTTCATGAGTTTGTTTTATTTCACTTATTTTACTTATTATTATTAACTATTTAGGACTCGTATAAATAATCCTCTTCATGTAATTAACCCTTTATCATTTTAATATTAAAGAAGCACCTTTTGAAGTCTTTATTTCCAAGCCCTACTTTTATCAATCGAGTTTCCTTTATTTTGGCAAGTTTTTTGTTCATATCAATCGTAACTATTGTGGAGAATGCAAACACAAGTGAATCTTGTTGTGCAATATCAATTATTCATGAATTTCATTGAGATCTTCCTTTTTGGTGTATAATATTTGATAACCAAAGTTCTCTTTAACTTGCTAATTTAAGACTCTAATTCCATCTCAAGATTGGGGCTTTTATCAATTAGTTGTTAATTAGTTATTCGAAAACCTAGTGATAGTCCCCATACGCGAATCATATTTATGAATAACAAAGCACAATTGCGGCTTTATTCCCTTTAATTTTCATGACAAGATTTAAAAAATTGAAATTCTCTATTATTAAAGAAAGCAAAACAAAAGAAAAATGGAACTTAAACAATGAAAAACACATTACTCAAAAGCAAAGAAAAAGAAGAAACTTTTCGATCCTTCACTCATTTCAGATTGAATTTTTTTTTCTTAATTTTTCTTTAAAAAGACTTAAAAACCATTATAATTTTCCTTCAATATTAATTCTTATTGCTCATTACTTGAGTGACTAATCTAGCAATTATAGATAAGAATGACTATAGTATAGTGATGGCTAACATCAGTGCACCTTAGCGATTAAGCATGTTATTGTTAACAATTTTAATGCTTATAAACAAAAATAAATGTTGTCCTTAAGAAATCTCACAAATGTGGCATTATTTTTACTTATTTTCATAACTAACTTATCAAAATGTCAATCTACTTAGTATCTAGTACAACTTTGTTTGAATAATAAATTATAAACATGAACAAAAGTCAAATAGTAAATTAAAAGAATTTTAAAATTTTAAGTACTACATTGATATTTTTAAACTTAAGAAGTTATTTCTTTGAATTGTCTCTTTTTGTTGCTGTTTTCTTTAGGCGGTGGTGTTAAACATATGTGGAATTTCTCAAAACTCAATGTATATATATGGTTGCTTTGAACTCATGACATTCAATCTATATTGGCTCCAAATTTGCCACCATAATCTTGAAGTAGCTAATGGTGCGTTAATTTATTAATGAAGGTGGTGGATTTGCATAAGAGTTTTTGGTCATTTGTTGTTCCTATACAAAGTAATCTTCAAAACTAGATTTCAACAAAATTAATTACCAATATTTCGTCTCTAATTCACAATGGGCTTTTTTGCAAAGAACCTACATGTAATAAATTCGATTCTAAGGATATTGTATATATAAGATACGCAATTTATTGGTGGCTTTTGATTGCAAATTAATTGCATTTACGGCATGCAAATTTCAGATTGATTCATAAAGAACTTGCATCTTGATGATGTAATGTTGTAGTCTCCTTAACCTCATAATTTTTCACAAACTAGGCCTAAATCCTACAACATCACAAATGTAGATGACCAAATTTGATTATAAGGGCTTTAAACCTATTTTTCATTTGGATTTAACTCCTTAGGATAAGGTGACAGTGTTTAAAGAGTTAGAACCTAGTTGAGATGATCAAGGGAAAATAGACATGGTGGGCTTTGAGTGAAGCTTGTTGGAATTGTCCTATCTAATTTTAACCTTTTCAACAAAGCTCAGATACTACAAATAAAGCTCTTAATAGACATGGGTCCACATTAGTAAGCTCACTTTAATAGCTATTATGAGAGGGACTCATCTTAATTGTTGGTCATCCACCCAATTTGATGGACAATATCAATAGTTAGGTTTAATATTAATACCACTAGATGATCGAAAATCTAGAAAAAAACGTCGTCATGCTGCTGGATTTCCATCTCAGTGGATCAATCACTTGTTTTAATCAAGAACTCATATCGTTTCATTGCACATAGTGAGGTTTGATGCTTTTTCAGCTCTTCCATTGGTTACATGTGCATTTGAGCCTATCGAGATTACGTACTCTTCCTCCCTAATGCTTCTATCCTATCATTCCTATACATGTCATTTTCCTCAGTTATGTGTAGCGTGATAGTCACATGCCATGCACATAATCGTTGTGTTTGGATCCTTACACTATAGCCTACAAAGTAAATAAATATATCAAGGAGCAAATTTCTTATCAATAACTACAACACAATCTTTCCCAACGATGCTTATTTGAATTAATAGCCATCACAACACATTCTTAAACTTCATGATAATCATTAGTTAATCACTAAATATACGCATAAATTCAAATTTATAAGTTAGCCGAAGTCGAAGTGAAATCTTAAAGGCATGTTTACATCGAACATGTGAATAGAGTAATAAAATACAAAAGGGCCATCTCTTATATATAGTCATTTCTCTAACATTGGCTCCAATAATGAGCTCACCTATACCGTGCATCTCCAATCAAGGAAATACTACTCAACCTAACTACATCCCATGAAATGTGCAAGGGACCTACTTATGTCGGTCCCTCTCCCATATCTAGTACTCTTAAATGTATAGGCTTCATAGGGGTAAGTAAAGTAATCATGGATAAGGAGAATGGATTTACATAAGGTATGCTATAATCGATCAAGTTAAAGAATGGAAAAGCATGATAGGTTAGAGAGAAATAAGCAATGTATGTGTAAAATAATGAAGGGTTTTTGAGCCATGATCTAACATTACCTGTTGGTGACAACCCCTGCCATAGCCCCATCCCATCGCATCCTCACCCATAATCTAACGACATCTCTAGTGGCTGCTTTTAGAGGGAATAATGCAATACCTTCATGGCCTCGTAGGATGTGCCTACCAACATCTACTATAGCCTATGTCTCCTCCAAAGTATCAACTTCCACAATGCAAGCAAACGCATTTGACTGCAACAAAAGATAACCACATTATGTTAGCATGAATAATATATACATATCAATTTATAACACTTACCAAGACGCTAAGCATCACTCCTATGTGGCTTAGATATCGTCTTATTACTCTGTAGTATTATAAGTAGCGACTAATCTGCCTAGGTTATGCATCATTATACTCAAGAAAAACCATGCCCAATTGCCTTTGCTACTACTAATGGATGTAGGTTGCATGTCTTCCCCTTCATTACTCATCAGTCTTCACTCTAAGATCAATATGGTGGATAGAAGGTAGAATGTCACACTCTTGTAGGATATGTTGTACCCTTCCAAAGTACTAGATAACTCTATTAAGAAAGTGTTTCTCTATGATGTGAAAGTAAATAAGGAATCTAAGTGAGCATATTATCACTCCCCTCCAAGTAAATAAGCGATAGCAATTTTGAGATGCCTAAAGTGTAAGACATCCAATAAATCTATAGAGCATAAGTCCATATTAGTTTATAAAAATTACATACATGTATCGATATAATCAAACTACAAAAGGTATTATACACGCTCTAAAGTATTACCTAAATCATCCCGATACTAGGAAACAAGATGTGTGGGAATCTAAGCAATGTTGAAGATATTATGTCAATAGTATACCAATGGGCCATCATCCAAAATGTGGGGATTATGTTTATGTAGCAAATATGTGGAAGCATGTTCCATGCCCATATTAGTACAAGAATTGAGACTTCTTCCATCTCAACTATCGAGCTACTCATGGTATGACATAGAAATCTTTACAACGTCGTTAAAGAAGTAGACCTCCAACTATACATACCTGTTACCTCAAAGTCCTCCAAAAGAGGGAGGAACATCAAATGGATAAGGCTAGAAAACTTATCTGCCTAGATGATGTCAGTTATCACTTGTAGTATCAACACATAATGCATGATAGATAAGTCGTCAACCTCATCCAATAACCTCTTGAATGAGCACTTCAACCAAGACATCTTAGCTCATCCACCAAATATATCACGCTTATCAAGCCTACCATATCATCATCCCTTACTATACCAGTGCTATCTTAGCCAACCTCTCTATATGGTATGTGGGGCATCCTTAGGATGTTTGCTTATGCTAGATATGGTGTGATGTGCTCCTCAATAGGTCTTCTAATAAACCCACTAGAAAAGAAAGAACATAGTTTAATAATGTGATTCACATTAGGCAAAAAAAAGGGAAAAATCTTTGCATTAACAATTCAGCCTCATCTTCCTTATATAATAACAAATTCCACAAAAAGAAAAAACGATAAGAAAAATCAATTAAAGAAAGAGAATGGCTGAAAATACAAAAAAAATAAATAAATAGAAAGGCTACTTGCTAAAGCTCAAGAAATGTTAGATACATCAATATAAAGAGAAAACGTATGTTGTTGAGTAGGGTTGAGAGAGAAAAGGCAAATGATGACATGTAATGGGCAAAGATAAAAGAGAGTGAAAGGGACAGTCAAAGAGTGAAAGGGCGACCAAGTGATTCAAAGAACTTATAATTTAATATGCTTAATTAAATTGCAGTTGAAACTTGTTTCCATATGAAATGTTGCATTTCATTAAACAGGCTAAATCACATGTTATAACTACGATTTCAAACTAAATCCCACACGTAACACGTGATTTTTATTCCATCAAGCCAGACTAAATTGCATCTTGCATATGTGAGTTCTTTATAAATGCAAATAGCATCATGAAGATGCAATTTAATTATGGTATTTTCTTAATTAATTCATTGAAATCCTATTTCAAAAATTACTTGGTATTGGAGCAACAAATTGAAAAAAAAAAAATTATATGCATGATGAGAAGAGATTGCACAATGAAATAGCCATGATTAGGGGTGCAAATGAACCGAACCAAACCAATTCACAAACTACTTAAGCCTGGCTCGATGTTTACTCGATTTTGATTTGAAAATAGTCGAGTCGAGCTCGAACTTAAGCTACTCTAGTGGTTTATCGAGTCGAGCTTGGGTTTCATATGTTTAGCTTAATTAACTCACAAACCTAATCAAGCTCTATTGAGTTCAAGTCGAGTATAAACATTAATTGAGTCAAATAAAGTTAAGCTATTAATATTATTTATATTAGAATTAAAAATATATTTTTAATATAAATCAAGCATAAACAAGCTTAACCGAGTCAAGCTTGAGCTTATGCTGTGTTACTTCTAATCAAACACAAGCTTCAAATTTTAAGTTCTATCAAGCTCGAGCTTTAAAACTTCAAGTCAAACTCAAGTTCAAGCTCAGTATTGTACCATTTTGACTCGACTCATTTTAGCCTTAGCCATGCATTTTAATATGAAGCATTGATGATGCATCTTGATGGACAATTTGACTCTTTCTCTCTCTAATATGTGTGTGTGTGTGTGTGTATGAACTAAATTGAGTAGAACGACTATCAAGCCTAAACTTAAAATCCTCAACTGAAGTTTGATTGAATTTAGATTTTTAAATTCTAACTTGACATGAAAATATACTTAATGAGGCTTAACTTGACTAAAGATCTTGTGTTTGTGGAATAGTAGAACAATTGTATCACATTCATCTCACCACTATCTTTACATAATCCCTTATTGGACTTATTGATGCCATGATTCAATCACTTCCCTTTCATTCTTAATAATACAATATCTTAGACATATGAAAACATGAGAAAATTTACAATGTTAAAGCATAAATCACCCCATGCCAATATTCTTGTATCTAATATAGAATGCATGAAGATTCCTAAATGACATCAATAATTTAGTAAGAGACATACAAGCCTACGCATTATTAGTAGCTTAACAAAATAACATATAAGATTTGCATATCTCGTGCATGAAAGATTAAGATCATTTAAGATTGTAATAACTCATTTTATAGTGAATGATAAGACTAGGCATCCTCATGAGTGGGGTCCTAGTTCATGTATTGTGGAACTAGAATTGCCCTATCTAAGGGGCAAGCTAGTTCCTAAATCGTGGTTCCACTAGTTCATTAGGAAGGTCAAATCTTGATTCATTAGGTATGATTAGTTGTCTCATTCACCCATTTTTTAAATAAATTAATTAAAAAACGAAAATTTTTAATCCAACAAAATTTTAAAACTCAAAATTAAATTGAGCTTAAGAATGTCATAGTCTTAATCTATTTCCACATGAAATTATTAAGGATGTACATATATTTATACACAAAAACATTCCATTTATGTTAAAATATTAGTAATATAGAACTAGAATAACACTATAAAAGAGGTAACAAAAGAAAAATACACCCTACGATGTTTGGAAATGGAATTATTTTCTCACTCTATATATAGCAATCAGACATATTTTTCAATTTTATTTATTTATTATGTTGTTATTATTTATGCACTAAATACTATAAACAAATATCAAATAATTTTTATTCATATTGGAAAAAATTTTCTAAACGTTAAATGTTATTTACGTTTTTAGTTTTTTTATCATTTCTTTATTTGATATTTATTTATATTTCTTAAATTTTATATTACAAATTTTACTTTATTATTTTTATTTGTCTAATGGAGTGGAATGGACCTACTTGAGTCACAGGTTTAACCACGGCAGGGTTTGGGTTTTGGACCTAACAGGCCAAGTCACAAATAAAATCTAGCTTGTACAAATGTTGATGAAGCGAAAGAAGTGGCAAGCAGATACCTGCGAAAGTAGGGTAAAGATTGGCCAGTGGCAATTTCATAAATACAAGTCCTTATCTCGAAAGAAACGGGCCAACAGGAAGAAGTCACACCCTCCTGGTGTGAGCTACGTCACTTTTAGGGTAAATTCCTTCATTAAGGCTTTTAAACGAGCAGTATTTATATTTATGAAAAGTTTTAGTTTCGTAATAGCTTGTTATAGATACTTCAATTTTATATGTCATTTGTGGCATTTTATTCTTGTTTTTATATACTTTGTGTCCTTAAGTTTTGGGACTTTTCTATTTTTTGGAAGTTTTTCAAGTTCTATTTTAGGCAACTTTCTAGCCTACTTATATATGTATACCTTAAGGCAAATAAGATATTTAGTTATCATTTGAAATAGAAAATCTGAGCTGTCTTTGCTCTTTCTTCCCAAATTTTAAATTCTTGCATCGAATTTTCGATTTTTGAGATCTACAATTGTGAAAGATTTAAAGGGAAATTTCATAATTCCATTGATTCTTCGAATACCTAGAAAGGGATCTTCAATTATCTATTGATTTTGCGAATACATAGATAATTGGCGTAAAAAAATCAAAGATTCTATGGAAGAATTCAAAACTTGGGAAGAAAGATCAAAGACAGCTCAAATTTTCTATTTCAAATGATAACTGAATGTCTCATTTGCCATAGGGCATACATCTATAAGCAAGCTAGAAAGCTGCCCAAATTAGAACTTGAAAAACTTCCAAAATAGAAAAGTCCTAAAACTTAAGGACACAAAGTACATAAAAACATGAATAAAATACCACAGATAACATATAAAACCAGAGTGTCTATAATAAGTTATTATGAAGCTAAAACTTTCAATAAATATAAAGACTGTTAATTTAAAGTCCTAAATGAGGGAATTTACCTTAAAAATGACGTAGCTTACCCCTGAAAGGTATGTCCTCTTCCTATTGACCCGTTTCCTTCAAGATAAGGACCTGTATTTATGCAACTGCAACTGCAACTGGCCAGTCTTTACCCTACTTTCTCATGTATCTATTTGCCACTTCTTTTGCTTCATCATCCTCCCCATGGTGGATAGAATTCACCCTTAAATTCTCATCCTCTGAACCTTCTCCAGTGTAAGGAATGAGATGTTTCACATTAAATATATCATTAGTTTGAAAGTGCCTAGGTAGTTTCAATGTGTATGCAATAGGGTTGATCTTCTTAATGACCTCAACCTGCCCACTCTTCTTAGTTGAAAGTTTAGTGTATCCCCTTGTAGGAAATTAGTCCTCTGTAACAACGGCCCATATAAAATCACTTACAATAAATTCTCCATCACTTCATTTCCTATTCATATTCTCTTTGGTTACTTCCTTTCTCACCATGTCAAAAACAGCTTTTGTATGTTGTAGCTTTTCTTCAAATATGGCCATAGTCAACATATACTATTACCTATTTGTTTCATAATTTTGGACCCAACAATCTTTTTATTAGGAATCAAGACAATTTTTACTCCCTTATGTTCAAATTTATAAGTATTAGCTCTACCATCATGCGTCACATTCCTATCATACTGCCATGGCCTCCCTAACAGTAAGTGGCAAGTATCTTTGCAACTACATCACACCATACAAAATCTTTATATACAAAGCCTATGGAAAATGAAACCATGACCCTTTCAGAAATAGTTACCTCACTTCCTTCTTCATCCATGACAGCTTGTACGGCGTAGGGTACGGCTCAAGTTTAATGCCTAACTTCTATATTGCCTCTGTTGATCTAATGTTCTCACAACTGCCTGAATCTACTATGAACCTATACACCTTACCCTGAATTGTGCAGGTAGATCGAAAGATGTTTGTTCTTAACCAATCTTCCTCAACAGCTTTAAGAGTTATACATGACCTCCTCACCACTAAAGTCTCCTTTCCACCCGGTCAGAATCTCTTCTTCGATAAATTTTGTATCAAAAACTGGACTTCCATCACCAACAGCCTCAAAAATAGCCTTATTCCCCCTTTTCTTTATTATCAAAAATAGTGTTTTTCATAAGAACAAAGTGCCTCTTTTTTGTTTTTTGTACTCCAATTATCGATGACCACTCTTACCACACTTGAAGCATTTAACTATGGGTATTATTGTCTGTGCCCCTACTCTCGAAACGAACCACTTCGCCACTATTGTTTCCACCCTCACTACTGAATACACCACTACTAGTAAAACTACTTCCTAATCACCTCTACTGTTTCTCTACAATCAGTGCTCTCTGGTAAGCAGCAGGTATACTCACAGGATCAAATAAATTAATAGTATCCATAATCTATAACTTCAACCCTCCAATATATCTCACAAATTATTGATCCTTCGTTTCCTAAATCTCATTTCTAGCTACTAATTGATAAAATTCAGAATTGTACTCATCAACTGAACTAGTTTCCTATTTCAAATTTTGCAGCCTTTGATCCATGATATGCTAGAATTTTAGGGCAAGAACGTTGCTTGCAAGAGCTTCTTCATCTTTTCTCATAAGGTGATTTTAGATTTTCCCAATTTGCATCGGGTCAATTTTGTCTGTAGCCACAATGCTGTGGCCCTACCACAGAGTCGAGTTGCCACTAATTGCACCTATTTGTCTACAAGAACACCCTTAAATTCTAAGCTTTCCTCCAGCGTAACCAACAAGTCTAAGAATTCCTCTAGTTGTAGATTGCCATGAAATTCTGAAATCTCAATTCTCATACCCAACGCTTATCGTCTCCGATGATTCTGCCAAGCTTGAACATATACATAAAATGTAAGTAGATTATAAAATCCTGTAATTGGCTTCTGATTGTATAAACTATGACTCTCTTACAATACTGGGCAAATTGATTCCATGCTACGAAATGATAATCAAAACAATGAAATAGCAAAAGAAAAATAACAAGAGTAAATATATTTAAATAAACATGTGCTCATCTTGAACCACCATGATGTCCTTCTTTATAGATGTTGATATTTTCTTGTATCATCAAGTGTATCATTGAATAGAAGATGAAAAAGATGAAAGAAATATAGAAAGAAGAAAATAAACGAATTATTCAAGTGCTTTACAATTTTAGTGACATTAGTGACGATGTCAATTGGTAGTTATTTCTAAGTAGCAGAGACCCTTCAATGAATTAACAGACTTTCAAAATTATATATATATATATATATATATAAAAAATATTATTCCAATTTAAAGAAATAAAATTACTGAAAAAATCCTTAAATTTTGCATGTATGGAAAAAAAAAAGGTAAAAATGTCAAGTTTGGTCTAACAAATTAATGAGAAATTATTAAAATTTACTTGGCATTGATGACTTTCCTTTCCTAAGAAATAACGACGACCGATCCATCTCTCTGCTTTTATTTCTTCAGTAGCATTTCATTCATTGTATTACAAACAATGGCATTGTATGATATAACTGTGTCAGCGACTTCTATACCCAATGCGTTCCCTGTTGCCAATTACAATGTCTCGGCTCGTACTTCTTGACTCTAACGGGAACATTTTAAGTGAGCAAGACTACTTTGTTGCTCCAGAGGAAAGGAAAAGCATCTATCTACCAGTTTTCTTTCTCAAACTCCTCAGCTTGGTAATCAATATATCATGGACATGCTTGCATCTAGCATGTTGAACCCATGTTTTGGAAGGCTTGACACTAGAAAATTATTGAGGAGGCTTTCAAAAGAGGCTCACAACATAACTACCTGTGTAATTTGCTTGTTGAAGCGGTCATAGAGATCCATATTATTGAGGCAGTTTATTCGGCCAGGCGTGCCCTGTTGGTGTCCACACGCCAAAGACTGAAGGAATCGACTTTTATCGTTGGATCTAATGATCTAGACTATGTTGGTTTTGATGAGAGCTGCGCCGTTTGCTTAGATGAATTGGTGCGTGAGAGGATTAATAAAGAGCCCTGTGGTCACATATCCATGAAGAATGTGTACCTCCATTGCTTGAAAATGGAAACTCATGTCCTTTGTACCGATCTCAGTTTGATTGAATATCATAAGAAATTAAATGTATTGTTTAGGTTGCTTACGATTTTAGGGTGCAAGTAGAAGTGAATGTCGTGTCACTTCAATCTGTTCTTTGTCTCAATTTTGCGTCTCGAGATGTACACTGTTTTCTTTTAATAATTCAATGAAAAATATATTTTTCGTTATGTTGTTACGTGTTTTTTGCTGCTACTATTCCCATTGCAAAGTGAATTGATTTTTGCATCATACTTTAGATGACCCATGAAACTAAAATCATAAGCCAAATTTAAGGAATGAAATGGTCGTAAGTTTCCTGATTATATTACACTTAAAGTTAAGGAACTTTTAGTCGATAAGAAACAATGTTTAAGAGGCAAATGTAAGCCTTGAAGTTGATGGTTGGTCCTTTAGCACATTTAATAATGCTGCCAAGGATCGCTAATAATGATAGATAGACCAAAATCAAAAAGGGTATGTTTCAATCAAGAGTCATGCGAGAACACATGTTTTTTCAGATGCAATTGCTAGAGATACTAGGTAGTTTGGCTAGATTTGATTTCTGACAGATTAGGGAAGCAATGAAGTGTATAGGAACCTTGAAAGGTCATGCTGTTCTAGTATCTAGGGCACCATAAATATATTGATAATGAAATTTCCAATTTAATACTAGGAATACTATCTATTTCAGTTATAAAGATCTCATATGCTTTTGATATTCACTGCTAAGTGAATACTGAATCGCTGAAAGAAAGAGAGCCAATTCTTATAAAATATAGCTCCAGCTAGATTCCCATCTTTTTGGTTTAAACTGGTTAGTTTTTTATTCATGTGAAAAGATGAGAAGGAGATAATATTTTGGCTTTAGCTTGTAAGGTCTCCAAGACGACGCCCCTTTGGGCTGCAATAGTGCTAACTCAGAATTTTCTAACCTTTCTCCTTGAGATATTAAGGTCAAAATAGCTGTCGATTGTGTAATTTGATGCAATAAGGTGGAAAAGGAGAACAGACGAGCAATTTTCTCTCTAATACTATTGCAATCCCTTTGTATAACTTACGTTATTTGATTACATACATTAAAAAGATGGAGGTAAGACTCAGTGACGTGTAGATTCAATATTTCAAGTGTTTTGAACTAGTCAAAGGTTCTGCAATGAGCAAAACGTATGCTGATAAACGATGTTGCTTTCGTGTTGAAAAGCATGTCAGTTAAGCTCTTCAAAATGCTGGTTTTATTGCCATATGTACTTTGTGGGTGCCCATTTTGGTTAATGTGCAGATTATTTGGGTGTTATCCTTTCATAACAGGGTATCAGCCTTTCTTAACAGGTTAGTGTGGCTTAGGGATTGATTACCTTAATTTTACTTGGTTCAGCAAATGATTTGCTTAAGATAAGATGCTATGGGGTACGAAAGTTTTTCACGAGGATGTCTGTTGGGTGACTTAGACATAAGGCATTATTAATTGTTCAGTAGCCCCAATTTGATGGTGATTGGTGAATAGCCTTGGTATTTACAATTGCAAAGAAGGTTAATGTCATAAATGGTATCTGAATTTTGACAAAATATACAATCAGGTACCCAAGTTTGAAATTAATTAATTTAGTATATGAAAGAACTTTTCATGTACTATAATATTACCTTTTTTATCAAGTTTTTTTAGGTACTAAATTTATCAATTTTAAAGTTTTTTAAATACCAAATTGATAAATATCAAATCTCTGGTACTAAATTGATTATTTTTAAAGTTTAGATATCTAATTGCATATTTTACTAAAATTCAGCTACTATTTGTGATATTATTGCTTGCAAAGATGCTCTAGCTGACTATGATGAATGTTTCCACCAGGTGCATTTCATATTTCACAAGTTGCACAATTTTGGCCAAAAGTAACATGAAACACAAGCACTTATCAAATCCAGATCAAGTAATCTTCAGAAAAAATAATTCAAGGTCCTTCAGAGCTGATAAAATAATTTTTCATCTCTAATAAAAGAAAATTGTCTACCTAGATACCTGACGTAGTAACTGCATAATTCTGCAATAGCTGATCAATGTCAGGCGGCTTAGCAATTTTAGCATGTAAACTGGCGATCCATCCTGGCAAGCAAGCAAAATCTTCTTCATCTATAGCACCATCCTAGTTGACCCAGATGCCCAAGCTTCAATCATGCCAATAAACTGAATGTCCAAACAGCAAGAAATCATCATGGCTTGTTTTTCTTGGAGCTGTAAAAGGGAATTTCTATCATCCAAGAAAGCAATCATAATGAATTTCATTGTCCGACGACATTCAAATCTTGCCTCGTTCTTCTGCTCTTATTTCTTTTGGTTAATCAGCAATTTCTGTACAAGCTTTGTCTGATAAAAGCTACCTTGCTTTTCTATTAATGACATCATCGTTGAAGTTAGATGCGGATCTTAATTGTCTTCCTGTATTTTGGAAAGGTCCTTCCTTGAAGCTAGCATGATAGTGTTCATTGATCGCACTTTGAGCAACAATAATATTAGGTGCATTGTAGGTTTGACACCTTAGTAATTGAATTTAGTTGATTAAGAGGGCATTTCCCACTACTTAATCATTTATCACATGTTTTCAGAGCATTACTTTACACCATGAATAGGTGTGGTATCATGTTGCTATGCGCCTTGGAGACTATGCTTCCACCAGTAAGTCATAGTTGTATAGGAGACTATGCTCTTACTAGGTAGCAGCGACATATTAGATGTTATGATTATAATCGATACGACCTTTAATAGGTCATTAAGCATATTAACATCAAAAGGCTGTTAGGATTCATATGATCTAAAGGGGCCTTTTGAGAAACATGCTCAATAATGAGGTTTACTTAGATTCAGTGATCTAAGGGACCCCTTGGATAGTCTCTATAAGTATGAAACTTGCTTAGACTCAATGACCCCTTGGATAGTCTCTATAAGTATGAAACTTGCTTAGACTCAATGATCTAAGGGACCTCTTATAAAACTTTCATAGAGATAAGACTTGTTTAGACTCAATGATATAAGCAGTGTCTTGTAAGACTTTCAAGAACATGAGGCTTGCCTAGACGTGGTGATTTAAAGGACTTCTTTGAACATTTAATGCTTTGGAGCAAGGCTTTTGCTTGTTAATAATGACATTTAAATGACCATGTTAGAAAAATAGTCAATCATGCTTAAGTAGCAATAGTGAAATTTATTACTTGAGATTAGGAATTCTCATTTCGTTAATTAAGGGGTACTTCTTATTACCTAGCATAAGTTACTAGGAAAGTTTAGACTACAAATACTCCATCAGAAGAATAGTGAAATAATCAATTAGCTTATCACCACATGCTTAGGAGACATTGCTCATACCAGTCTATAGCATGTGAGATTGATTTATCACTATGCACTTAAGAGCAGATGCATTTACTAGTCAGCAATGATAAAATAATCGATCATGCTTAGGCATTAGTTGTATTATGTGTAATAGAGGCTTGATGCTTAAGTGTTTGCATTAGTGGATTAAGAGGGTATTTCCAATACTTAATCACTTGTTGCTTGAAGCATTGCTTTCTACGTAGCTTGGATGTAATATCATGGCATGAGGAAAAAAAATGAATGAACACATTTCATATTGTCATAAGATGTTGCCATGATAGGATAAAAAGCGAACATTCTTTATTGATAAAGAAACATTCATCACTTTGCTTATATATGTGAAATAAAAAAATAAAATATATATTCAAAGAGTAGCGAGAGCATTATGATATTAGCATATCTCATATTTTCATTAACATCTCCATTTGTTTTGCCTCCAAGTGTTTTACTTGTTTCATAATATATCTCAGTTAGTTACATGTTCATTGTTCTCATCATTCCAAAATCACGCGTAACAACACTCACACACCATGTTGAGTATTATGTGCAGGAAGTAGGTTGTTTCATATGCCATTGTCTTCAATGATGAGCTCTCGTTTTTGTACTGAATCATTGAATATCTTTTTTTGGTCCAGCAATCCTTAGTAAGATGACCAACCATTATATGGAATTCGCAAAAATTAGGGTTACTCTTTTCTTGAGAGGTAGGTAAACAATAAACCCTTGGGAGGATGACATTCTCATCCCGCAACCACTGACCAAGAATAGCATGTACCTTCTCATTGGGCATGGGAACGAGAAGGCTAGTGTAAGGCCCTTAGGTTTGTTGCCTCTTGGCTTTTTACTATCCTTAAAGCCTTTACCTTATGCTGAGTTAACAGATGTAGCTCGTTACAGAGTTATTATTTATTCATGCATTCTCAACAAGTGCAATGAAGGAACATAAATTAAGGTTCTCTAAGTGAACAACATATTCGGTGAACATCCCTTGAATACAAACTTTTACTAATTCCTTTTCATCACAAACATCTTGGATATCCAAAGAACGGTCTTTGAAATGCTTTGTGTAATCCATAAGATCTTCTTTTGGCATATGACGTGTCCTCCCCATGTCAGTAATTGTGACTTATTCTGGGGTCAACAAAAAATTTTCGAAGAAAAGTTTGCACATAGTCCCCCATGAATCAATTGGTCCTAGATGGAGATTAATATATCAGGTGTATGCCTTTTCAATGAGCGATTTAGAGAATTATTTGAGCTTGAGATCATCATCAAACCCATATACTTCCAATGTTTCAATGAACTTCAACAAATGTTCTTTGGCACTCCCATTCTTGCCATTGAACCTCATGAATTCAGAACTTACATAATCCTTAAAGTAAGGTTTTGTAGCAATGCACTGATATGGGAGTTTTAAATACAGTACTCTCATCAAAAACCTAGTATGAATCTCCTTTATGTAAACATCCAGGTCTTCCTTTGTTATAAAGGATTGCCTTAGCATGGACACTGATGATGCAACTGACACGATTAATGCAACTGGTGCAATTAGAGGAGTTGGTGCTTAAGTGAGATTAGGATTAAGCAAGGGAGGAGTCTCACCTAAGTTGGTGTGAGGAGGAACATGTGAAGATGAGGACCCACAAAGCTGGGATCCTGTATTGTCTACTTTAGATGTCAGTTGCTGCTCAACTACATCTTGCAGTAATGGGGCTTGCACATTCACCCATTCTAAGGAGTATTTACCTGAATAATAGGAGCAATAGTTGGCTGAGATAAAGAGGGCGTGCCTTGTTGCACAATAGAGGTGGTGCCCGGCAAGGGTCCCCCTTAGAGTGCGGTAGCATTTGTAGTCATCCTTATTATGAGACAAGTGAGCACAACCAAGAATTGGCTTTTTTCTTATATGGTTTGCACCGTTTGCACATTGCTCTCTTGCATAGCACGAATGATCTATACATCATCAGTAATGATGCCTTGTGTGTTGGTAGGAGGGTTGGCATGGATATTAGGTTTTGACATGTCTTGTTCAACCACATCAGGGTTAGTGTTGCTAGCATCCTGATTTGCATTGTTTTCAACATTAGTTTACTTTCTTCTTGGAGGTGTCATCGTAACTATGTCAAAATCCTCAATCCCTAGCGGAGTCACCAAAATGTAGAGGTATGGATTTTAGTGAAGTAGTCACATGCGTACTGCGTAAGTATCGTGCTACACGTGGCATATGAGAAGTGACACACAATGACACATCAAAGGTGATCAAGAGAGAAATGGAATAGGGAGGAGGAGAAGGTAATCTCAATGTCTCAAATGCAGTAGAGAAGCTATCAAGCATCAAACCCCACAAGTAATGATGAACAAGTCTTTTAATCTCTTGAAACAAAATTTCAACAACACCTTAGCATTTCTATCTAATTTCCTTCTTTTTCAAATGAGAAGGGACTTAGAGTATTTATAGAGCTTGCCCATCAACGTCATCCGTTGGATCGTGTTGACAGTCAACGGCTAGGATGACTCCCTTTTAGTGCATGAGTCATAATGAGAAAGGTTATAGACCATACAAGTCGATCCAACGGGCCCTACTCTAAGTCCACTATGCCAAATCTTCCTTGATCATCCCAGTAATTGAACTGGACTCGCTAGGCCTTACCACTCAGCCTTCAGTCAAGCTTAAATAAATAAATAATAATATATGTAATTGCAAGCCCATTTACACACACACACACACATATATATGTATAAATAAAACAATTAATTATATAAATAAACCATTTGTGAATAATTAATTAATTATGTACCGTTACATTTAACAAGGGGTTTGGGTTTTAGCCAAACTCAAGACATGGAATGACTTTAATGAATAGTAAAAATAATTATATTCTAAAGTAAGAGCAACTGTCTAGTAAACTTTTGGATGTTCTCTTGTTAATAGGTGGGCTACCTATCTTGCTAGGCTTTTTTAAATATAAAACTATTATTTACTTAATATACTATATCTAAACTCATAAATTTGATAAGAATGACCACACGATATGTTACATTTGTTCCTCTTTGCCTAATCTACTAAAAGTTAAAAAGGACATGCAAAGAGTATTCAATAAATGACCAATATTTAATAATAAAAAAAAAGGCAACCTAGACCCACCAAAAAAATCTCTTGATTACAATCCTCTACCTTGAGCAATAGCAATGTTGTTAGAGGAGAAAATCCATGGTGGGGTTATGGTCTGCCAACTTTGCTTTTGACATCATGGACATGATATATGTAATCATGGTATATGCCGATTTTAAACAATGAGACACCTATTCGCCAAAAATGAATAATACAAATGCTCTTTATGCCATTACCCCAATTTTCTATAAGCCATAAGATTAAAAGAAAAAGGTATTAGGTTGTTTATTCCCATTATTCCTCTCAAGTTTGAATAGTTCTCACTAATAAACTAAAGAAACCTTATTAAAATATTTGGGTAAAATGCAAAAACTCCTCCTAAACTTTAAGGGTAGCATGGATTAACCTCTTGAATTTTTAAAGTGTGGTTTTTGATTATCTGAACTATAAATAATTTGCAAATAAAGAATTTTGTACTTTTCTATTAGAAAAGTACAAAAAACTTACTATTTCAGGTGTACTTTTTTTTTTTTACGAAATTTGTATGGGATTATACGGATAAGGACAAAAAAAGGATGGGATGTCCTTATTTGTAAATTATTAATAATTCAAGGGTTCAAAAACCATATTTTTAAAGTTCAATGAGTCAATCTGCATCACCTTTAAAGTTTATGGGGTGTTTTTGTATTTTCTCTGAAATATTTTATTAGTAATTATAGAAGTTGATTTAGCTAAGTAGAGACAATTAGAAAACTCCCAACCCCATCTTCAGTTAAAGCAATCCGTAGTTTCTTGGGTCATGCCGAGTTTTATAGGAGGTTTATAAAGAACTTTTCTAAAATAGCGAGTCCCTTAACAAGCTTATTAGAAAAAGATACTCCTTTCGAATTTAATAATGATTGCTCGGAAGCTTTTGCTCTATTAAAAGATAAATTAACTAATGCAGCAATAATGGAAGCATCGAATTGGAATCTTCCCTTCGAAGTCATGTGTGATGCAAGTGATTATGCTTTAAATAAGCGTATGCGAATAGCCACTACCACCCCATTTTGTCCTCCATTGTTTCCAGCAGGACTAAGCACAGGTGGATTTTGTTCATCTATTTCCTCCATTTTTACTGATTTCAAAGGTTTTCCTTCAATCTTCAAAGGCAAGGACTCTAAAATTTTTTTGTGGTTTTCCGACGGTTTCTCAGCATAGTCTTTTCAAGCTCCAGATCAAAATAGAGTAAACTCGTAGACCAGCTTCTTGTCATAAACTACAAAACAAAATATGAAGTGTAAGTCCCAAATTTTGGAATCGAATTTGCATCACCCAAAGCACCTAAACAATGCTTAGCGAGCACCCTCAGAGTGCCAACACGTCACACAATGAGCCCCCACGGAATATGCATTGAGCGCACTTGAAGCACCCAACAAGCACCCATAATGCATGTCATGAGCGGCCCAAAAATCTTATTTTCTAATGTCAATTGAATTCTGAAATCCTTTTTAAGTGCCTCAAATCCTAATTCATAAGAAATTCATAAGCAAATTTTATCTTATCAATATTGAAATAGAAATAATCAAAATTCCAATTCAATAAGACTCGCTATAAAAACAATTCAATTACTTTAGAAATCTTTCAATCCATCACATGACTTCTCTCAAATAGTCTCTCTTATACTCTTAAACATCGTAACTTCATTTATAATCAGCTGACCACAATTCGTTTTACAATATAAGGATAGGAATACACCTAAAATCACAAGAATCTCTTCCTAAGAACTAGGTTCAACTCACAATGACAAACAGTGATGAACAATGCTCACGGTACTGTATATGGATGGAAATGAATGAATGGCAAGGTGTATGTCAATGGTAGTCGTGTCGGTTTAATCGAGCAAGTGTGTAAAGATGTAGCCGGGTCGAGTTTCAAACAGATCATATAAACTCGACCCATTACCCTATGGGGTCTATCAAAACTAAACCTATAACCCTATAGGGTTATCATGCTAAATCCAAACCTGCCCTATAGAATTTGCTTTAAAACCTGAAACCCGGCCCTCTTTTTTTCAACCTATTTTCAAATTTTAATAATAAATTCAAGAGAAGATGTACTTTTTATACGCATTTCCTATATAAGCAAAAATAAAAAGATGCACGTGAAATTGATGTAATATGTAGTTGACCAAATTTATTATTCAATATTTAAACATGTTAATATATTACTTCTGTCATCATGTCTTATATAAGAGACTTAGACGATACATAATATCTTAAAAACATAATTAAATTAAATCTTCTATTCAGGCTAAAATATAATAGATAACAAATAATATTAATTTAGGATTAGATTTTAGGATTGTTTTATTTTTTATTTTTTTAATTTATTCTATCTAGTTGTTGATTGTCCATCAGGTTTATCATATGATCCAAACTCAATCCTACAACCCTATACAATTTTTACGATAGATCCAAACATAATCCTAAACCCTATAGGATTCAACCTTACATAGTTTTTAACAGAACGAACAGGTCGGTAATCCTATAATGACCAACTTGATTACATCCTAAGCGTATGTTATGAACACCCAAAGAGAAAAAAAAAGGAATGATGATGAATGCAATGGAAGGTTCTCTGTGTAATGTATGGAGCGTGTGTTCCAATCAGGTCATTGGAATGTTATCCGTCTCCTGTGCTTGGGTGTCAATAGCGGAAACCAATGAATCAAATGAACTTGGCTACTGCTACTTGGTCACGATACAAAGGTGCTTCAACTTGATAACCCCAGTTTGGCTCGATTTATATTACACCAGCTCGGAATAGTTCGCAGATTTAGTCAAGCTCGCTTCAACTCTGACATGTCTAGTCGGTTTGGAAGTTCAGTCACAACCTCTGGCTGGTAACACTGAAGTTGAGCTCGGTTGGTGTAGCATTTGTTCAGGTGTTTGACTTGGACTTCGAAATTCAGCAGCTCAGCTTTGTAGCTCAATTCGAAACTTGCATTTTCAGATTTGAACCTACACATAAACACAAGAAAATTACTACAGTTTTTAAATTGTAATTCTGACTATCAAGCTGCTGTTACAGCAAAAATTGACTATTGAAACAATAGAAATTCTGTTTAAGCTGCTGTTAAGAGCTGCTGCTGCAACTGCTGTCTTTTCGGCCGCTTGTGTCTGCTTTTAATATCTTGGCTGCCTTGTCTTTCACGCGGTTCAATCTTTCTATTTTTTTAAACTGTATTTGAAATTTGCAGCTGCTATTTCCTTTACTGGATGCTCGGGGCTGTGACAGATTGCAGCACAGGGAAGCTCAATGTGGGCTGCTGCTGTGAGCGCTCCACGTAACAGGCATGGAAATTTGGTCATGGCTGCTCGGTGAAGCTTCTGCTCGGCTGGAGTTTGGTCATTTCAGTGCTCATGTAGCCTACTCGGCTTCGTGTTGGATGCCTGTTCGGAGCTTGGCACAAGTTGTTCAGGCTTCAGTCGAGAACTCGATCTGCTGTCATTTGCTTGAACTTGTTTGTTGTTTGGATTGATCTTCGAACTGAAATTGTGTGTCAGATCAGGTTTCTATTCCAGTTGAAGTCCTTGCTCTCAGAAATGGTTTGAAGGCTTGAATTTGCTGGCTGAATGCTCCAGCTTTTCTTCATGTGGTGCTCATTTACTACTTACTGTTACTGAGCGATCCAACTGAAGGATGATGAGCACTCCAGTGAAGACCAAGGGCAGCAGGCCTTCTTGACAGACTCTGACATGCATCAAGCTGCTGCAATTTTTGGTTCCTGTGTAAAAACAAACTCACTACAGAATAGAAAATATAAAGAAGCAAAGTTGTTGCTTGGCTTTTGCTTGTTCTGTACTTGCTTGTCTAAACAGATTGGTTTGGCTGCTGCTTCCACAGCTTGGCATTTCAACACTATTTTAATTGCAGCAGCTTGAGTTTTCTGTCAAGAACCAAGATAAATTCAATGAAATGAACATGGAGATAAGAATAAAACTAAAACAAGATAACTCCTGTTATTTAATTTGAAATTAAGTGATTCTCATTGTGTTGCTAAAATGGAGGCTTGGAGTTCAGCTGCTGCTGCTATTGCTGTTTAATATGAAGGAACACTTCAAGAACTAATTCTGCACACACGCACGCGCGCATGCGACAAACACAGCATTCTGCAATTTTATTATAATTTGAAGCTTCACCAATTTATTGAAGTGTTTTAAACTAGTGTTTAATTGCATTCATGAAAATTGTATTGTAGATTGATCTGTTTCAGTTCTTTGTTAAAAATTCACAACAATTGACGATGTATTTGGAATTTCTAAAAACCCAAAGCATAAAAGTCATAAAACTCTTTCTCACCTTTTCATAGTACTTTGACTCACATCAAACGAAGCTCGATTGAGAGAAATATGTGATTTATGAAAATGTGTCAAACTGCAAATCTGAGCACTATACTTCTACCTATAGTAACTTCAAGATAATTTTTTACCTTGATTTTTTCATAATTTTGAAAAACTCAAAACATGTATGTTCTAGATCTCTCTCTTATCTTTCCATATAATATTGAATCATGTCAAACGGAGCTCAAATGAGAGAGATGTGCCTAATTTACAAAAATCCGTTAGAATATGAATCAGGACGCCACACCTGCATGTGCAATGACTTCAAGCAATATTTAGACCTTGATTCATCCCAAATTGTTCAAAATTTAAAATAAAAAGTTGAAGATCTCTCTCTTAGTTTTCATCTCAATAGAAGGTCTGATGAGAGAGATATGCCAAATTTATGACAGCGTATCAAAACTGTCCTGTCTTGAACGAGAATATGTTGCAGCTGCAAGTTGCTTTCAAATGCTGCTGTGATTAGCTTGAATCGAGCTCTGAAAGTTTGCACTTGATTACACCTTGCTAAACTTAATTTGTTTCGCATTTGCACTCCATTGCAAGTTGGTCTCTCCTGCTACTTTTGGCTTCACTGCTGGTTGGCATGAATGATTGCTCAGTCTGGATGCTTGTGGCTAGGACTTGCTTATCTTTGCTGCTGTAGATTGTAGTTCTCACCAGCTACTCGGTGTGGATGCAATAGATGATATCAGGCGCTTGTAAACTGGACTAAGAATTCCACAATCTGCTATTAATTCCCAGTCGAAGTTCTGTTCTTCAAGTGTTCTGCTGTGTTTAATTCAACACATTACTACTGCACTGCTTAATTTACAGTAATTTGGTCAATAATTTGGATGTGCTATTGTTAAGAGCTCGGTTTGAGTTTCCAAGCTGTTGTCATATTATCATGGACATCTAATATGAGAACTATATTCTGAAAACAGAACTAGACCACATGCGCCATCCCATTAAAACTATAAAGCTACTTTTCTCGTTGTTGGTCCCAAGAGCAAAGATTATTTACTTATTGAATCGCTCAAATCAGGTTGGTTTTTCTTGAGACTAAATTTCACATAACTCTGATGCAAAGTGGACACTAATCAGGTTCAAGCCGCTCCATTTTCCATTTCCCATCCCTATTTTAGCATATTCCACAGTTTCTTCAAAAAAAACATATAAGCCATGGACTTATCAGCTATTTACACATTTATTGCACAGTCACAACAAAAATCTTGGTCCCATTCAAGTCATTATAGTACCATTTTGATCTCTTTTGGCAGCTTTTTGCACATTTTAACACAATTAATCTGAAATCATGCAATTCATTATTTGATAACAAGAATTTACAAAAAAAGTGTCAGCAGGTGCATGAAAGTGTGTCGGACATATAAGATAAATGTATATAAACTACACATTTATCACCTACCCTATTGCGATTTCCTTCCGCTTGGTTAATAATGATCAAGTTAACTAGTAAAGTGCTCCTTCTTCAAACCACCTGTAACAGTTATAGCCCTTGCATATAGGTTGTTATAAAATAAATATAATAGCCCACACCATATCTAAAAGCTTAAACTTTTAGATGAGATGATTGTAATGCTAACCTTAGCATGGTATCAAAGTAGGAGATCAAGAGTTTGAATCCCTGCGCACTCATTAAAACCCCATTAATTAAGTCGTCCACTTAATGGGCTTTTGTTAAAAATCAAAGTCCTAACCCACAAGTGAGGGGAAATATTATAAAATAATTATAATAGCCCACACCATATCTAAAAGGTTAAACTTTTTGATGAGATGATTATAATGCTAACCTTAATGGTAACTACTATAAATGACAAAACAAACCATCTATTGTAACTCTATCCTGTACAAATCTCATTGCACATGTGCCCTTATGTATGGAGGATTTATGGTGTAACTATAACATGTTCCAATTGTGTCAAAGAAGCACGAAAGCCATGGGGTTGGTCAACATCATTGCTTGTCTGCAATCTGAGTGCAATGTTATATTTTGTGTTATAGTTATGAACAATAAAACTTAATGGGGGTTTTAATCACTTGGCTTATTGATTTATAGTTCTCAATTGGCAACCAATGTTATTTAGGCTGAACCAGCAGACTCAGATCACATTTGATTTGATGTCTTTGTCACATCTAACTAATTAAATATTGTTAAATGTATTGCTTGATGGAATAGCTCTAACACCTACCACCTATTAGCAGTCAAAGTGTGGCCTATGCCACCTGTGTTGAACTATTAGCAGTCACAAACTATACTACCTGCTGTCCAAGCCCAGATGATCCTGGATATGCCTGGGCACTTTGATTGCAAGGCAGCTACACAGCAGTTTAAGTGTTGTGCCATGGTCACCGCTCAGCAATTTTATGAAACATGATAAAACTTATACATACATTTAATAAGTTAAAATCTGAATTGCTGCATTCTGTCCCAGATGAAAGACCAAAGACATTTCTTGAATAAAGAATTGATGTGAAGATAGATTCTAGCTTGTTAATATGATCAACTGGTGACTACCAAACTTATTGGTGCTAAATCTTTCTTTGGTGACAAGCATACTGGTCAGCCAATGAATGAACGGATGAAAATTAGATGGATTAGGAAGAACATCAGACGAGGCCAGGAAATTTGAGCAAAGTTTTGGAAACATTGCTGTCACTGGCAGTGATTTCATTCTAGCTAGCTTCAAGGAAGGACCTTTCCAGAATACAGGAAGAAAATTAAGATCTGCATCTAACTTCAGTGATGATGTCATTAATAGAAACCAAGGTAGGTTTTATCAGACAAATCTTGTACAGAAATTGCTGATAAACCAGAAGAAATAAGAGCAGAAGAACGAGGCAAGATTTGATATTGATCAACTTAAAGTTTACATGCTAAAATTGCTAAGCCACCTGACATTGATCAGCTACTGTAGAATTATGCAGTTACTGCGTCTGGTATCTTGGACCAATCACAAATAAGTGACTTGGCTGGGTAGACAATTTTCTTCTACTGGAGATGAAAATTATTTCATCAGCTCTGAAGGACCTTAAATATTTACTCCCTGAAGATTACTTGATCTGGGTCTGAGAAGTGCTTGTGTTCCATATTACTTTTGGCCAAAATTGCGCAACTTGTGAAATATGAAATGCACCTTGTGGAAGCATTCCATCATAGTCAACTAGAGTATCTTTGCAAGCGATAATATCACAAATAGTACCTAAACTTTGGCAAAATAAGCAATTTGATACCTAAAATTTGAAAATGATCAATTTACTATCTAAACTTTGAAATTTATCAATTTAGTACTAAAAAAACTTTAAAATTGACGAATTTAGTACCTAAAAAAACTTGATGAAGGTAATATTAGAGTACACGAAAAGTTTTTTCATGTACTAAATTAATTAATTTCAAACTTTGGATACCTGAATATATATTTTGTCAAAATTCAAGTACTATTTGTGACAGTAACCCTCTTTGCAACCGTAAATTCCAAGGCCATTCATCAACAAATCTGAGGCAACTTAACAATTAATAATGCCTTATGTCTAGGTCAACCAACAGACATCCTTGTGCAAAACTTTCGGACCCCATAGCATCCTATCTTAAGCAAATCATTTGCTGAACGAAGTAAAATTAAGGTAATCAATCCCTAAGCCACACTAAACTGTTAAGAAAGGGTGACGCCCTGTTATGAAAGGATAGCAGCCTAATGATCTGCACAGTAACCAAAATGGGCACCCACAAAGTACATATGGCAATAAAACCAGCGTTTCGAAGAGCTTAACTGACATGCTTTTCAACATGAAAGCAACATTGATTATCAACATGCGTTTTGCTAATTGCAGAACCTTTGACTAGTTCAAAACACTTGAAATATTGAATCTACACGTCACTGAGTCTTACCTCCATCTTTTTAATGTATGTAATCAAATAACGTAAGTTATACAAAGGGATTGCAATAGTATTAGAGAGAAAATTGCTCGTGTGTTCTCCTTTTCCACCTTATTGCATCAAATTACAAAATCAACAGCTATTTTGCCCTCAATATCTCAAGAAGAAAGGTTACAAAATTCTGAGTTAGCACTGCTGCTGCCCAAAAGGGCGTCGTCTTGGAGACCTTACAAGCTAAAGCCAAAATATTATCTCCTCTCATCTTTTCACATGAATAAAAAACTGACCAGTTTAAACCAAAAAGATGGGAATCTAGCTGGAGCTATATTTTATAAGAATTGGCTCTCTGTCTTTAAGCAATTCACCATTTACTTAGCAGTGCATATCAAAGCATATGAGATCTTTATAACTGAAATAGATAGTATTCCTAGTACTAAATTGGAAATTTCATTATCAATATATTTATGGTGCCCTGCATACTAGAAAACAGCATGACCTTTCAAGGTTCCTATACACTTCATTGCGTCCCTAATCTGTCAGAAATCAAATCTAGCCAAATTACCTAGTATCTCTAGCAATTGCATCCAAAAAAACATGTGTACTCACATTATTCTTGATTAAAACATACCCTTTTTGGTTTCGGTCTATCTATCATTACTAGTGATCCTTGGCAGCATTATTAAATGTGCTAAAGTACCAACCATCAACTTCAAGGCCTACATTTGCCTCTTAAACTTGTTTCTTATTGACTAAAAATTCCTTAACTTTGAGTGTAATATAATCAGGAAACTTATGGTCATCTAAAGTATGATGCAAAAATCAATTCACTTTGCAATAGGAACAATTGTAGTGAAAAACACAGAACAACATAAGAGAAAAAAAAAAAATATATATATATATACATTTCATTGAATTATTAAAAGAAAACAATATACATCTTGAGACACAAAATTGAGATAAAGAACATACTGAAGTGAGCACGACATTCACTTCTAACTTGCGCCCTAAAATCCTAGGCAACGTAAACAAATACATTTAATTTCTTATGATATTCAACCAAACTGAGATCGGCACAAAGGACATGAGTTTCCGTTTTCCAAGCAACAGAGTATACATTCTTCATGGAACGGGGAACGTATTGGGTATAGGATTCGTTGACACAGTTATATCATACAACACCATTGTTTGTAACACAAATAATGAAATGCTACTGAAGAAAAAAAAGCAGAGAGATGGATCAGTCGTCGTATTTCTGGACAAAAATGTAAATAAAATCATAAATTTGCTCCAACCATGTTGTATTCAATCCTAATTTCTGCATTAAATTAACTGATTATTGATTCCCTGTTGCACTTTAAAGTTATTTGTGGCATTTGGGGAAAAAAAAAAAAAAAAACCCAGTAAAGGAAAGTCGTCAATGCCAAGAAAATTTCAATAATTTTTCATTAATTTGTTAGATTAAACTTGACATTTTTACTTTTTTTTTTTTTCCATACACGCAAAGTTCTAGGATTTTTTTTTTCAGTATTTTTGTTTCTTTCAATTGGAAAAATATTATATATATAAAATATTAAAAGTCTGCTAATTCTGAAGGGTCTCTGCTACTAAAAAATAATTATCAATTGACATCGCCACCAACGTCATTTCAATGTCAAGCACTTGAATAATTCGTTCATTTTCTTCTTTCTCTGTTTCTTTCATCCTTTTCATCTTCTATTCAATGATGAACTTGATGATTCTAGAAAACATCACATCGGTAAAAAAGGACACCATGGTCATTTAAGACAAGCACATATTTATTTAAATATATTCACCTTTTTTATCTTTCTTTTGCTATTTCATTGTTTTGATTATTATTTCATATCATGGAATCAATCCAGGACATGTTTGACTTTGAATCTTTTGCTTTTTTCTTTTTTTCATCTTTATTCTCAGCAGCAATTTTGATGTTAAATATAAAATTTAAAATTACTTGAGCCATCTCAATGATGGTTTTTAATTCTACTTATCAGGTTCTCATTCTCTGCCCTCATAATCACATTATCCGACCGATCTTATTGTGCCTTAAAGAAAAAAAAAAATTTATTATAAGATGCATTTGTCGATTTACTTCTATAAGCACAAAATAAAACACTACTTTGACTTAAAGATCACTGATATGCATGATTTAATAAGAAGGGTTTGCCATTCATATTTAATACAAGAAAACATTCATAGTGGGCATATCATTTCATCTATGAATATGCACATTTAATGCATTTAAAGAAGTTCTTTATTCTTTATTATTATTTTTTTTTTCCGGTTATTATAACAGAGAGAGGATTCGAACTAGATAGTATTCATATCAAGTGAACTATAATGCTTGGGATTTTATATTCTATGGTTTACTGTCATTTCAAAGTAAAATGTATCTCCTCCTTGCCTTATCTAATATGTATAAGAAATGTTTAATAGCTATCCATTTATGTTGACCTACCCATTTATTAAAAAGAATCAAGATATCAAGAAAATCAGGTATAAATATTTTTGTCATTAAATGTTTTTTTGTTAATGCAATTATGTGTTTATGTAATTTTGAAATTTGAAAATCATCTACGTTACCTGTTCTTCGATTTTGAAATTTCTTAGTATCTCTAGCAATTGCATCCAAAAAAACATGTGCACTCGCATGATTCTTGATTGAAACATACCCTTTTTGATTCAGTCTATCTATCATTACTAGCTATCCCTAACAGCATTATTAAATGTGCTAAAGGACCAACCATCAACTTTAAGGCCTACATTTACCTCTTAAACATTGTTTCTTATCGACAAAAAGTTCCTCAACTTTGAGTGTAATATAATCAGGAAACTTACAGCCTTTTCATTCCCTAAATCTGGTTTTTTATTTTGGTTTCATGAGTCATCTAAAGTATGATGCAAAAATCGATTCACTTTGCAATAGGAACAGTTGTAGTAAAAAACACAGAACAACGTAAGAAAAAATATATATCTATATATATATATATATCATTGAATTATTAAAAGAAAACAATATACATCTTGAGACACAACATTCACTTCTAACTTGCACCCTATAATCCTAGGCAACCTAAACAAATACATTTAATTTCTTATGATATTAAATCAAACTGAGATCGGCACAAAGGACATGAGTTTCCATTATCCAAGTAACGGAGCATACATTCTTCATGGAATACGTAGCCACAAGGGGTCTTTATTAATCCTCTCATGCCACGCAATTCATCTAAGCAAACGGGGCAGCTTTCATCAAGACCAACATAGTCTGGATCATTAGGTCCAACGACGAAAGTTGATTCCTTCAGTTTTTGATGATTCGCCATCGGCGTGGAACGCCTGGCCGAATAAACTACCTCAATAATTTGGATCTCTATGGCTGCTTCAACAAGCAAACTGCAAGCATGTCCATGATATATTGATTATGCAAGGTGAGAAGTTTGAGAAAGAAAACTGGCAAAAAGATGCTTTTTCTTTCCCCTGGAGCAACAAAGTATTCTTGCTCACTCAGAATGGTCCCGTCGGAGTCAAGAAGCACAAGCCGATGAGACCGTCTTAACACTGACATTGTAACTGGCAACAGGGAACGCATTGGGTATAGAATTCGGTGACACAGTTATATCATATAACGCCATTGTTTGTAATACAAAGAATGAAATGCTACTGAAGAAATACAAGCAGAGAGATGGATTGGTCATCGTTATTTCTGGAAGAAAATGTAAACAAAATGCATAAATATGCTCCAAGTGTGCTTGTATTCGACCCTAATTTTTGCATTGCATTCATTGATTATTGATTCCCTGTTGCACTTAAAGTCATTTGTGGCATTTGGGGAAAAAAAAAATCGGAAAAGGAAAGTCATCAATGCCAAATAAATTTTAATAATTTTTCATTAATTTTTCAGATCAAACTTGACGTTTTCACTCCTTTGTTTTTTTCATACATGCAAAGTTCTAGGATTTTTTTCTTTAAATTGGAAAAATATTATATATATATATATATATAAGACATTGAAAGTTTGCTAATTCATTAAAAGGTCTCTACTGCTTAGAAATAATTACCAATTAACATCGCCACCAACGTCACTTCCATGTCAAGCACTTTAATAATTCATTTATTTTCTTCTTTTTATATTTCTTTCAACTTTTTCATCTTCTCTTCAATGATACACTTGATGATTCTAGAAAATACCAACATCTGTAAAGAAGAACATCATGGTGATTTAAGACAAGCACATGTTTATTTAAACATATTTACTCATTTTATTTTTCTTTTGATATTTCATTGTTTTTATTATCAATTCATATCATGGAATCAATTAGCTCAGTATTGTAAGAGAGCCATAATTTATAAAATCAGAAGTCAATTACAAGATTTAATAATCTACTTGCATTTTATATATATGTTCGTGCTTAACATAATCATCAGAGATAATGGGAGTTGGGTATGAAAATTGTGAGTCTAGAGTTTTTTGGTAGTCTGCAACCAAAGAAATTCTTAGACAGGTTGGCTAAGATGCAGGAAATCTTGGAATTTAAGGTGTTCCCATGGACAAACAAGTGCAATTAGTAGCAACTCAACTCCATGATAGGGCCACAGCATAATGGCAACGGACAAAATTAACCCAATATTGATTGGGGAAATCTAAAATTACCTTGTGGGAAAGGATGAGGAAGTACCTACAAGCAACATTCTTGCCCTACAATTTCTAAAGCATCATGTATCAAAGGCTACAAAATTTGAAACAAGAAAACAAGTCAGTTGACGAGTACACGTTTGAATTTTATTAATTAGTAGCTAGAAATGAGATTTAAGAGATGGAGAATCAACTGGTTGCAAGATACATTGGAGGGTTGAAGTTGCAGATTATGGATACTGTTAATTTATTTGATCCCGTGAGTGTATTTACTGCATACCAGAGAGCACTGATTGTAGAGAAACAGCAGAGGCAATCAGGAAGTAGTATTTGTTTTTTTTCTATCATGATCATTTGAAACAAAAATAAAAAATTCTATGTAAGAATTCGAAATTTGGAAAGAAAAAGCAAAGACGGCTCAAATTTTCTATTTCAAATGATAAATAAATGTCTCATTTACCATAAGGCATACATATATAAGCACAATAGAAAGCTGCCTAAAATAAAACTTAAAAAACTTCAAAAAAATAGAAAAGACGTAAAACTTAAGAACACGAAGTACATAAAAACACAAATAAAATGCCATAGACAATATATAAAACTTAAGTATCTATAATAAATTATTACAAAACTAAAATTTTCCATAAAAATAAAGTTTGCCCATTAGAAGGCCTAAATAAAGGAACCCTAAAAGCGACATAACTTACCTCAAGAAGATGCGACTTCTTCCTATCGGCCCATTTCCTTCGAGATAAGAACTTGTATTTATGAAACTACTACTAGTTAGTCTTCATCCCACTTTCTCAAGTATCTGTCTGCTACTTCTTCCACTTCATCATATGTCTACATAAAATAAATCATACTAATCTCTATCTCAAGTATACTAGTTTGGAGGATCTGGTGTTTTATTTGACACTTTGTGCAATTACTTTTAGAACTTTTAAGAGCTTTGTGATATGTGGCAGGGAGGTGAATGTACAAACTTTTTAGACCCACTCAATAAAGATAGAGGCAGATCTATTTAGATTATCCTTTTTTTTTTTTGTATCTTATTTATACATACTCTATATTTGATATGTATCTATATGAAATTTCGTATTTGAAAAACTATATAAGGTATATATTATATATTTTCGTATCATGGTCATGATGGAGTTAGTGATAGAGTTGGTGATGGAATCATAAAAATTAAATAGTAAAAGTTCGTACTCTTAAGAGATATGGTTTTAAAAATCTATGTTATACATTAGAAAGAAAATTTTAATTGGTACATTTTACAAAAGCGAATAAAAAAATAAATAAGTCCAATTTTATATAATTTTTTCAGGTAATTTATTTAATAAGAGGAATATATGTGTTTTTTTTTAAAAAAAATTTTCATGCGTTTACCATGTTATTCTTGCCAAACACAATATTTAAATAGATCCTAAAACAATATCAACCGACCCTAGACCTCTTGTCATTTCATATCACCTTACGAAATGTTTCTTAATGTTTCTTTTAACCATGATGTTGGTGTGTAGGGTCGTAATATTTATATACAAGTTGTTATAAATATAAAAATGAGTAACATCTTGCGGTAAGATGGATCACCTAAAAGGAAGTTTCATTTCTGTCAAATGACTTATAAAGAACAAGCTTAACCAATTTAAATCAACGATCGATTTGCATTATCTTCCTTTTTCATATGTGACCATTTTTTATGAAATTTTTATGTATCTATATCGGAAAATTCTATAGTCTCGTCATTAATTTTGATGGGACCGACAACTCACACCACACCTAACCATGATCGAATCACTAAAATAGTTAATATTTCAATTACTATATTTATTTTAACAATTAGATAATTGAATAGATAATATCGTTAACAAAACCATAGAAGCTCCTATGTATATCTTATGTATTTCAGTTTCAAATAAGACGTTTTGCTAAATAATCTTTAAAAACTTCTATAGTCTTATTAAGAGGATTGTCTAAAGCAACCTTCCATTATTGAAGTAACTACAATAGTTGATATAAAAGATGTTTTAGTAATGTGATTAGAATTGAATATACATCTTAATGACTTAATCCTTCAATGATTTATGGAGCAAGTCTTATAAAAAAAACTGGGACTTTGGAATTTTTGTAATTTTTTACCTTAGAAAAAACCGATATGTTTTTTTTCTCCTTTCTTTTTCTTTAAAAGAACCATAAATTAAATATAAGATTTAAATTAAATATAAATAGCTTTACTATCACTATATGCTAGACATTTAATTTTATATTAGGGGAACATAGTTAATTGTATAATCATATGTCTCTATCTTATATTGATAAACACTAAATTTAAAAACATTATTTATACAATATAGACAAATCTTAACAAATGAGAGTTTCTCTATTAGTACATCTAATTCTACCTAATAAAAGGAATTATGTATAACTCAACACTATATAAGATCAAAAGGAAAAGCAAAACCCTCTATAAGTTGAAGAGCAACACTGTCAAATTAACCATTTCTCTTCAAGATGTTGACTCTAAATAACCCATTTTGAATGACAAACTCCATAGCTAACAATGAAAGAGACCTACCAATCCAAGCGTCTTTGTTGATACCGGCGTGCTTGTTCTTCCTATATCATTTGTCTAGAGTTTAGTAAGAGGACACCAATAATAGTTTTTACACCAAAAATGTGTGGACATCATCAGCAATTGCTAATCCTTTTGCTAATACTATATGAGTATCAATCAAATTCAATGGTTGTGAACCTATTCACATTAGTCTGTCTTGTTCTAGCATGTCCTCAACAACTTCGATGTCCACATCCGACCAAACCAACCACCTTCCCCAAATTTAATATCCCTTATACTCCTTTTAGTTTTAGTTTCAAGGTCACTAGAAGTTTTGGCTGCTCCGAGATTCTTTAGCAGGATCGGAGGACTCGTGCTTCTTGACTCATCAGTCGATGCCTCTTTTATCTTATTAACCATTTCCAATACCTCACTCATCTTTGGACGTAACTTTGGGTTTTTGCCTAAGCATCGGTTAGCTATTATTGAAAGCTTGTGTGCAGACTTGATGGGACATTTACCTTCAAGCCTTGGATCCAATATTTTCTGAAATTTCTTGATATCGGATAAATAAGGCTTCACCCATTCCAAAAGCTTTTGCTCACTCTTGGGCAGGTTGTGATCTAATGGACGGCGCCCTGTGATGAGCTCATATAGGAAAACCCCATAGCTCCATACATCATTCTTGCACGTCAGACGCCCAGTTTGTACATATTCAGGAGCCATATATCCCATTGTCCCTATAACCTGATGTAATTGATGGTATAGGTGAGATAAAAAAAATGTTTCAAAAGAAAAATATGAGACGGTATGATAAGAATTACATGTCTATAATGGACAGGATTTGACAATTAAAAGCAATAAATAAATAAAAAGCATACACGGAATATATATGAAACATAGAGAATCCAGGAGGAATAAAGGCAAGAAAGGAATATGTTGCATTCTCGGTCTCCTTTGATTCCTATTAATGGGAGTTGTGGTTTAAGAATGAAAATTGAAAAATTTTAATTTCATGGAATCCTAGATTCTTGGAATTCCAATGACCATTGTAAGCCAATGTAATCAAATTTGTTAGTCCTCGTCCTTGCAACCTCACTAGTTCTCATAGGTTTTATTAAAAGTAAATTGGATACCATTAAGTTCACAAAACATGAACCTGCTGGCACGATCAGTTAGGAAGACACGTCATCAAATCACTTCCATTCTGTGGATAGTAATACTGGAAGCATTAGGGGCAGTTGAAGCAAAGCATTAATGAATTTCTATTCCTGCACACTCACTAGTATCAAGAAAAGTGCGAAGTCAATGTGTTGTGTAGGTCCTGACAAAATCTCTCTAGAATTTCCATCTGATGGTTCAGTATGTTTGAATGAAAAGTGCACCAAATAAGTTCCCACTTTGTCATAGAATCCATTGAAACTTTGCCATCTGTCTCTTAAAAATTGAGATACCAGAAAGCAGATTATATTCAATCCTAGTAGTGCTTGCATCTAGCTGGTCATGTAATTCAATGATTATATTGAAATTATGTCATCAAATCAAGAAACTTGGAAAGGGAAAAAAATGGAGCATGCATCATTTGTTAAGGAATCTTATGTATGACTAGTGGTGCAGGCAGAAAATTCATCATGGGGTTGGCGTTAAGCTTTATTTTTAAATTTCAAGAGCTATGTGCAATTTTTCATCTCATTCAGTTCGCTTTGACCAGGAATATCATCTATGGTGAAGTGGCATCACCATGAACCTTCAACTTTTTGTGCATGAGAGGATTTTGATGCCAAAGTTAGGTCTAAATAGAAATTGAGGGATTTTTATAATCATCCTTTGATTGGATGTAAAAGGGTAAGCAAATGAACCAATTTGAAGGAATTTTACTTGGGGACATGAAAACAGTATATCTACAACAAAATGAAAAGTTGATGCAAGAGGCTGTTTGGCTCACAAAATTCTTTTAGTTTTTGTATTCTTTTGACATCCATTAACCTGGTGCTTAGCCAAGATAGATATTATGGACTAATAAAATAAAATAAGACATAGATCTTAAAAAGATTACTTGCAAATAGGATACAAATAAAAACAGACTAAACTAAACGAGCAGATGGTTAACAAAGGTTATGTGCAGAAATTTGTATTTAAAGGGTATAACTGTAAAATAACAATCAAGCAGGGACAGCTCAGTTGGGAGAGTGTCAGACTGGAGATCTGAAGTCGCATGTTCGATCCACACTTAACCGTATCACTCACTCATTAAGAGTCCATAGGCAGGACTTACATTCATTTTTTTAGGTTTTATTATTGATAACAAAGAGGGAAAACACTCCCCTAGCAGATCGTTATTAGAGCACTCGAGTAATAAAATATGGGAAAACAACTCTCTTTATGCAACATACCTTTGTCGATATGTGTTAATCCATAGAGGTCCAACCTTGCCAACCCAAAGTCTGACAGTTTCGCATTCCATTGCTCATCCAGGAGGATGTTAGAAGATTTGAAATCCCTGAAGATTATCTGCAATAAGTTGTGAAAGGTAATGGAGAATACGTTGAACAGTGTTCGTAGCATAAGGCAAATTGACTAATAAACATCTACAACTTTTCCATGTGCAGAAATTCAAATACTCTCAAAACAAAAACACATGAAAGGGATAGGAACAATAATTACAAAAAGGAAATACTGGAATGATATTTGTGTTGCTTGAAATGAATAAACATAACTAAAACTAGATCAAAAAGAGTATATAAAAAACAAATAGAATTAGAAGGAAATTTAAATGAATCAACCCTAGATAAGTGAGAAGAGAGATTAGAGCAAATATAATACCTGAGAATCCATCTGTTCATGTAAGAATGCCAAGCCGCGAGCAGTGTCCTGGGCTATCCTCAGTCTCAGTGACCATGGAAGAGTCGTATGGGACTTCTCTGATAAATGATCATCTACGCTTCCATTTGGCATGTATTCATAAACCAACATCCGCTGGATACCTCTTTCGTCATCCTCGGCACAGTATCCAATTAATTTGACAAGGTTCGGATGCTCAATAACTCCAAGAAAATTTACTTCAGTCACCCATTCCCTATGCCCCTGATGATATGGCAGGTATAAGGTCAAATAAAAGATATCATCTTCATATGAAATTTATTGAGGCATCTTATAACATTTGAGGCAAAAATTAATTCAAGAATAAGACACACAAAATAAAACTTTTCATCTACATGATAATCAAAAACAAAGCAGCAAGCATATGCTTATCAACTTGCTTGGATTCCATGGAATTTCTATTGTTTTTTAGGGTACTTGATAAGAATGTAGCGAACAATAACAGAAAATACAACTATATAGCTTCCACTTGTGATTAGATTCAGAGCACTTTGAAACTCTTGAGTTTTATATGTTAATACACTAAGTTCTCATCAAAGTTTGATGAAAAACTACAATAATTTGGATTCTTGAAATCCTATTTCATGAATCAACCAGTCAAGACCAAGAAATATGGGGCTATTCGATTTTATTCCAGGGTGCACCTAAAAAGGATTTGTAACTCCATGTGGATGTAGGCCAAGCAAGAGATAGAGGCAGCCAAAAAAGCATTGTAGAA
The DNA here is from genome assembly GCA_024138025.1 of Combretum micranthum. Classification (NCBI taxonomy): domain Eukaryota; kingdom Viridiplantae; phylum Streptophyta; class Magnoliopsida; order Myrtales; family Combretaceae; genus Combretum; species Combretum micranthum. Next base: position 50,204 of record JAMXBD010003402.1, on the reverse strand, counting down.
TGGAAAGAGTCCATATAAATTTTTTGGGAGAGAAGAGTGAAGTAGATGAAAACAGGTGGATGCAACCATTCTGAAAGCCAAAGAACTTTCTCTAGCAACCTGATGATTCAAATTACCCAGATTGATAACCCTTCTATAGAGGATGAAATTTTGCTTAGGTCCAATCCAGTACATTCAGTATCCACTAGAGCATTTAATATGTAGTCTCATAAAATTTTTCTACCTCAGAAGCATACAGAACATAGGTAGCATTGAATATAATCACAAGATTCCCCCAACTAAACGGTAGAGATGAGAATCAATATAAAATAATAGTTAATCACTAATAATTTAGCATCACAACCAGCTGACAGTATACCAATTAATTAACTAAAGGGATTAATGACAATGCATGAACCCAAACATAAGACTTCCTATTATAATACCATATTTAACATAGCTCCATAATCATTTAATCTAACTAATTAAAATAGGGATAAAATGATAATCCAGATTCAAACTCAGATCCCTTACTTTGATACACCAATTAATTTAACCTTACAGCCAACCAGTCAAAGCTTAAAGTCACAGATATGATGTGGTATTTTAGATTTATTACCCTTTTTTTGGCCAGTTAGATTTAGATTTATTACTTAACAACTGCAAATTTCCAATTTTTCCACCCTCTTCTAGATCATCATAAATTAAGATTCCATGTGGCAAACATAAAATCACTATTGAATAAAGCATGATGGGTTAGCTAAAGAGTGCACCTGAATCCCTCGCTTTCCCAATTGCTTGACAGCTACTTCCTGTTTCTTACTTGCATCTTCTGCGTCTTTGATGGCACCCCTATACACACACCCGAATCCACCCTCCCCAACCATGACAGAGCGGCTAAAATTCCTGGTGGCCGACTTTAGTTCCGAAACGGAAAACACTTTCAGATTATTACTGGCTCTTTGTGATGCATTAGTTAAAGAAGGCCGCTTCAATGATTCCGTGCTGCTTTCTGAGATGTTTTTAGAATTCACTTCTGATTCACTGCTCTTTGTTTGAGCATCCGAAAATGGAGGTGTAGAGGTGGAAATAGGGGAAATCGATTTTGGAGTTTTTGGTTCATCCTTTTTGTCCCAATTCAAAAATGAGAACACTTCATAGCTCCTCCCATGGATAAGGAATCAAACCGCGTATCAACTATTCCTCCTGAAGAATCTACAAGCATAATAACAGATAAAACTTTCTCTACATACCACGGAGAAAAAAAAAAAAAAAAAAAGAAAGGTAAGAGGTTCCTATAATTTAATGAGTCGACCAATCAATTCATTCCCTTTTTGAAGTTACGCTTTTGAAGTTACTTTATACCTTCTATGAATCGAAACTGTTCCAAGTAAGAAAATTTTGCACAAGATTCAACGTTCTTCTAGGAAACACATCCTAAATATTAAAATTTCAATCTTTCTCATATGAAACAATTACCACCGTATTAATCAAATTTACCCAGAGAGATCCAAGCAAATACTGACGCACATAACTTACAAATCCATATAAGAAACTGAAACAAAATCTTACCTGCAAAGTAGCAAATCTGAAGCTCACCCTTGATCAAATAATGGGTTAGACTAAAGAGAAAAGTTCCAAACTTGACTAAGTTAAGCTGACCCCATCATCCAGCTACACCCCAAAAGACCAAAAAGACTGAGCAAAGGGGGAAAAAATGAAGTCCTCAACACGGCACTGCTAAGAGAGCTCGTTGAACAAAATAAGATATCAGGAGAGGAAAAAACCAAAAAGAACCAAGGAGGAAAAATTGATGAAAATGTGTTGTATTAGTATTATTAAAATACCATTTTAATTGACCTGTGCATAAATTGGACATCTGGGTAATTAGACAAAGACAGGAGAGAGAAACAGAATGAAAAAGTCCGAGAGGGGCAGCAGAAGACTGAGAAATTAAAGTCAAGGGCAGCGATTGTTTGGTCAAAGAAATTATATAGTATTAGTTAGTTGTTTTGGACTCTTATCTTATCTTCCTTAAAGGTAGTTGACATCATATTACTTGTGGTGAATTTACTTGACATCATACTAGGACTGAAGGATATATGTGAGATATGTAATTCACTTAAGCTATTTAGGTAATTAATTATTTGCAGTTAAAAAGGGTGTTAATTTATTCATTTATTTATAGTATTTAGCTGAGTAGTTAATTGTAAAAATGAATAAAGTTTAAATATGGAGTGATATTTTTAATATTCAGATAATTAATTAAAAATTTTGATAAAGTTTAATAACAAATATGACAATTATCTTCAAATTTAATTATAATGTAATATTTAATAAATTATTTTCATTAATTGATGTATTGAGTAGCTCTTCCTCTTATAAAGCCTCTAAAAAATTATAAATTCTACATAAATCATATACCAGTTGCCAATTCATTATATTTAATTTGGTAGTATATTGAGTGAAAGGTCACTTTAAACCTTTTAAAAAAATAATTACTAAAATAAGAGGTATGCGAAATTAATTATCAAAATAAATCATCAAATTCGCATATAAAAGTAGAAAAGCAAATTGTATCTCGTAGGTATGATTTGAATTAAAAATTCAAATGAAAATCACATGTTGAACACGTGCTTTGTATTTATGGAAATCACATATTCAACGTGTGAATAGGTGCTTTCATTCCTTGTTAATTCTTCTTAGTTATTCAGATTGAATAGTTGTTTTTCGTGTTGTCATGAATTAATTAATTATGGGATTTTACCGATATCTATTGTTTTAGCGATAAATCCACTTATATAACTAGTGGAGAAAAATAGTATAATCTCATTATTTGTTAATGGTGGAAGTTTTTATATTTCGAACCCATAGTTTTTCCTTTATTGGGGTTGTACATATTAAACTTGAAGTTCATTATTATTTTTTTTTATTTTAAATTTATTATTTTGTTTATTCTTGTAGACAAAAAAATATTATGTCTTTGTAGGACAATATTTTCTTCTCCCAGAGAAAACATCTAATTTAATATTTTGTAATAAAATAAATGTATACCAAATTATAAATTTTCATATGGAGTTCATTTATCTCTAAGTATCTTTAAACTTGCTTTGATGGCATTTTCTTTTATATCATGCATACATGCCATGTATTATTTTCATATAAAACTATGCTTAAAAGATTATTCTAAACTATAAGGAATAACGTGAAAAGAATAAAAGAAAAAACATGACTGAAGGTAGTAACTTTAGGCTTAAAAGAGAGATTAGTGCAACATGGGAGTGGAACTATAGGAATAAATAAGCCTGTGAACAAAAGACTTCTCATATTGCTGTGATGGGTAGGAACAAACTGAAGAAGCAAAAGGAGGTTGCTGCCGTTGCTATTCCGCACGAGGCAAATGTCCTTGCGGATTGCTTAGCAAAGGATGGGCTTAGCTAAAACCAGGCGTTTTTGTTTGGTAGAAGCATTGCTTCCTTAATCCTGTTATTATGAAAATCGTTAAGGATAATGTTGTAAAGTCTAACGGGCTAGGTTTTAGTAGCAAAGGAACTGATGTGATAAAATTTAAAATTAATAATTCAACAAAGTTTAATGCATAATCACAAATTGTAGCATGTTAAATCATAAAATAAGAGATTGATACATCCTTGATAATGAATCTATTTAGACAATCTTTAAATCAATAAATAATGCAGTAATACTAAATCGAATTAAATAATGCAACACACTATTATAGTCAAAGAGCAGGGACCTCTCCTTATATATTTGATAATATTGATAACCCTACCCATTATTGGGCTATCCAGTAACAAAGCCCACAAACAATAATTTAATCCACCATATAATTAAGTGCTTAATAACCTAATAAAACAGAATTGATTCAATAGTTGACTTATGCTAGTCTATCATAAAATAAAATAAACTAACATGATGTTCCTCCTTAAGTTGACAATGGTTTTTGTAACAGATTTTGTTTTATATTCAAATAATAATATTGTAATTATAATATCAGGAAAAAATGGTGAAAAGGATTTCTTCATTAATACCAAAAAGAATTATTTATAAGAAATGAGCCTATCTCTAGGTAAAATTCGCGATGGAGATAAATGGTAATAAGATGCACTCAATAAATAGAAAGAAGTATGTTTAAATTGATAGAATGAGAAAATAATGAGCCAAATTATTATGACATTGAAGTGTTTTGTCCCTAATCCAATGATAGTTAGAAAAAAGTAGTTACATTTTCATTTTTTTTTGGTAAAATATAAAAACATCCCCTAAACTTTAAAAGTGACATAGATTGACCTTTCGAACTTTAAAAGTATAGTTTTTTACCCCTATAACTATAAAGAATTTGCTAATAAGTCAATTTTCGTCCTATTCTTGCTTTATTCGTACAAATTCGTACATTTTTTCAGCAAAATTCGTACAAATCCATACACTTTGAATAGAGAATTTATGTATTTTTTTTACCGAACAGTACAAAATGGACTTATTTGCAAACTGTTTATAGATATGGGATTCAAAAACTATACTTTTGAAGTTCAAGAGGTCAATCCACGCCAATAGGGAAAATGAGACTCGAACTTCTAGAGGGATGCCACTAGGCTATATTTTCATTTGATTATATTTCTCATAAAGTTGAAAATTAGTATTCACTTCATAAATTGATTGGTTTTATACATAACCAAACCCTAATGAAGGGGGATAAAAAAGAAAAATGGTGAAGCAAAAGAAATAATATGAAAAGCAAGAAATATTTTAGTGAAAGTACAAACTACTTTGTATATTTGCATCTAACAATATGTCTTATGTTAGTGGTGTTAATAAAAGCTTAAACGGTGAGATACTTCCATATTTACAGTCTCAACAACTTAATAATTAATAAAAACTATCGAATTATTCATAACGGTAATGTCACATTTAGTACATAAACTTTATTCAATTATCAATCTACACATATTTTGATATTGCATATTTTGTTATGTAATTAGACGTTTTAAGGTCAGTTACACTAATTTATGTTAACTTCATATTGAATCGTTTTATGTAATTAGACATTTTAAGGTCAGTTACACTAATTTATGTTAACTTCATATTGAATCGTTGTATAATTAGTTTTATGTAAGGTCATCAATTATCTTAATGAAGATATTACAATTATACCACCTATGTTAACTACATTTCATGATAATCATTTTCATTATTTACATATATCATAAATAAAATATCTTCATTAAAATGCTTATTCACATGATAGTTTATAATTGGCAAGAAAAAAAGACAGCTAATTGTGCATACGATTTTAAATGGAATCAACACAAGCAATACCACTAACCTTGAAAAGTTTAATTGAGTACTGAAATTAATAATATCATAATTTAAGTAAATAATTGAAAAACCAACCAAAATTTAAGAACCAAATGTGATATTATCCCTTAGATATCATGGCTTTTAGTTTCTCATTTTTGAGTTAAGGAAAAAGCTCTACAGCAAACTGTAGTCCTTTTTACTTGGCCGCAATGCAATAGCCTCTAAGCATCTACACCTTTGTGATAGGAGGGGACTAGCCCATATATAAGGATGCAACCGGGTTGACCATTAACGGGGTTCCGACCCGTCTAATCCAATAAAAATACTGTAGGGTAATAGGGTCAGGTTTGGATATAAGTAAAAAAACCCTGTAGGGTATTAGGATCGGGTTTGGATACTACTAAAACCTAATGGATACCCACCCGACCCATTAGTCCTAGTAAAAAAAATTGTAATGTAAATATAGTAACAGGCTAAATTTAAAAACTGGTTGGCAAAAAGAAGGTAAATTGCTATATTATTATATTATTATTTTATTGGCTTAAGTTTGTTAAATCTATTAAAAAAAACAATAAGCAGAGCGGGTTTGGGTTGATAATTGGGTTGGTGGTCTAACGGGTAATTGGGTTGATAGTCATACGAGTAATCGGATAGATGACGAGTTTTAGAGTAAACCCTGTAAGGCAAGTTTAGATATAGAAGAAAGCCTTACAGGGCTATAGGGTTGGGTTTGGTATGCCTTATAGTGTAAAGGGTTCAGGTTTGGGTTTGGGTTTCATAAGACCCCGAAAACCCGACCCAGTTGCATCCTTACCCATACACCCATTGCATGAGCGGAATACTTCTTTGCTTAGTTAAGTAGAAGGCCAATTTGAGAGTAAGGCAAGTTAGGAGCAAGCTGAAACGTACAATTCGAAGACTAAATCATAGACTACTAGACATCTTATAGAGCGACTCTCAAGAAAGATCTTGAGACTTTTTGAAAGACAAAAAGGAAAATAACGTCAAGTATAAACAAACAAGGTCTTACAACATGATCACCATATATTTTCTTTTCTTTATCTCTTCTCTATGATGGAAAGAGCGGATGATAAGTGGCTTGGGAAACCTGATTGTTTAGTCAATGAGACTTAAGTAAATCAACATAGCTCCATGTATATGTTCTTTATAGCTAGAACCCATAAAAAAATGAAATGAGAGTTGCAAATCGAGTGAATCCATAAAAAATAATGTAAAAAAAAAACTATAAAAAGAATAGCAATTAGAAAATCTATGCAAACTATAGAGTAAACTTGTAAAGAATGCTTCCTTACATACATATGGCAAAGGCTATTGTTAGGGAAAGATATGGGGGGAGGAACAAAAATTAGATTTCTTAAAAGCATGCATATGGCAAAGGCTCAATCAAGTATTCTCGTTCGTTCTTTATTTGTTCTTCATTGATTTATTGTTTTGATCTTTCTTTAGAGTAAATTTAGTAAAGTGCTAATGTTTCTTAAAAGATTAAAGATGCTTTGAATGATGTAAACGAGAGGAGGAGGCCATTATATGTAATTTTTCATGTGTGATCTTACTCATTAAATGAATACAAAGGCAACATATGTGATGGTGATGGAAGAGATAAGTTGTCAATGACATCATTGATTTGCTTCTAATGATTGATGATAGGATAGAGCCTCATTGATTCTCTTATGACTTTCATGAGCTATTAATATTGGATCGCCCTAATTAGGCCCAATGTATTATAACAGATGTAATGGCTTCATTAAAAAAAAAAAAAAAAGCTTATGAAGACTTATTAAGATAAAAGGCCTTTTGAAAGGATTGCAATCATGCGTTTAAGTGACTCAGAAAGGCTAAGTATAGATAGACTAATGAAATGATCTTTGTTTCAATCCTTCCAATTAAATGATCCCTATTCTTGCTCATGAGCAACTCAGGATTGGATTGTTTTAAGCTTAACTCTACTTGAGCTCAGAGTTAAGCTCAATAAAGAAACCAAGTGCAAACTTACTTATTTATTTAAACAAGTTAAATTTGAGCCTAAATTTCAAACTCGATAAAAAACTTCGTTTGTGCTTAAACTCAATAATTTTTATGAAGGCTTCTATACTCAAATATCTAAAATTTTTCACCAATTCAATCTCATCATCAACAACAACAACAGCATCAACAGCAACAATAATACATATATGTTCACTACTAAAAAAAAAACAATTATAGGCAACAATATGCATTATAGTAGTTTAATAATTGTTCCCTCAAATTAAATATACAACTATTAAAGCAAGCCCTTTTGCACAATTTTATAATAGATATTTATTTTAGGCAATATTTTGTCAAAAAGGCATTACCATAAATATATAAGGTAACAACTATTTAAAATGGTTGCTTTGTTTTGGTAAAAAAATTTATTAAAAAAAAAAACTTAATAGAAAGCAACCAATCAGAAGGCTACAAGTAAAAACTTGTACTAATCAAATCCGACAAATCTTAATATTACATCCTCTCTTATTCTATATTTCTCTCAATTTTATCATTTTCTCACCAAGCGAGAGTGGAAGGAGCATCTATGACCTGGACATTCTTATCACTCTTTCAATCTCATTCTCTGGTCAGATTTTTATAATGTTTGTGCGTGTGTAACGCCCACTGACTTTGTTCTTTCCTCCGTTTCTTTTTTTCCTTTGAAACTAGAGTAACAATTTTGAAGTACAATGGCAGTCTAATAATCACTTGTGAGCCTGACTTTATGAATAGTGGTAATTTTAAGATTAAGAAATATGGGTCATATTATTAAAAGTGGAATACATGAAGAATTGTAATTACATTTCAAATATATTCATAAAAATATATAATGAAAAGTTTCCACCTTTCATCTCTTATTGCTTGGTTTAGGTACGAAGGGATTTGCTTTTTTGAGTTATTTGATTGGGTAATATTATTGAGCTTTTTGGATATGTTCACCTTCCATTCGCTTAACATAAATGGAATCAATTTTGCTTTTATTATTGTTCATTTGGTTTATAAAAATATTTTTCCTCCATTCAAAAGAAGAATTGTTATTTTTATTAAAAGTATTTTTTTCTTTAAAATATGCTTAATCATAAAATTAAAAAAAAAAATTGTTATTCTTTTTCAGGCTTATTATATTCCAATAAACCCAATCTAGTAAAAGTAAAATTTATTTTCAATTGGTTTTGATCAACAAGTGACTTCATTGGTTAAAGGAAGTTCCCGAAATTCAATGTTTCCCATGAGATGCTAACAGTAAATTGTAGGTTGAAGGGATTATCGTAATCTCTTTTGTTTGTCTTATGATTGACTTTAAATGATGGAACAAACTGTAGAAGTTGTTCAAAGGCTGATTTGAAATTTGTGTGATCGTCAAAATGCCATGAGGCTTAAGAACAACGAGTAACTTCATATCAAATGGCCATTTAGGCTGTCATCCATTGTTTATTTTTTAAGATGAGCTGCATTAAAGCACCAGAATGGGTTTTACTTTTTGTAATTGAATAATATGGTCAAATAAAAGATTCCAAGTGTCACTTATAATTTTTATTTATGCCAATTATTTTTATATTCTTAGTATTTGTTTATAGCTTTCATCATTGTTTTTTGAATCCTTAAGTTGCGTAATCACCATGGCTGCTCTCTTTAGCATTATTTTGAGAAAATATTGTTATTATTGGCATCACCGTGGAAAATAATATTTAAAAAATATTATGTGAATTTTGGTTATCTTACATGTGTATGAACCTATATTTCGATTATCTGTTTTTTTTAATCTTTATTTGTATAGGTATCCATATCCATATCCATATCCGATTTATATACATTAGTAAGAAAATATCCAAAAGAAGCAAATAATTTTGCCTTTGTAGATCAAAATTTCGCCTCTTTTGGCAAACTAAGGCAAAAAAATCGTTTCTCCTCACTTACCGGTAAAAGTTTGCCATATTTGATCAAAAGAGGCGATAGTGACCTAAAAAAGGAGATAAAAGCAAAATCCGTCTCAATATAGAATGAGACGAATATCGCCTCTTATAGAAGAGGAAAAACTCATCTTTTATCCTAATGTGATATGACACACTAGAAATGAGACGAGTTTCGCCTCTTTCAGAATGAAGCGAATATCACCACTTTATAGAAGATGTCAAACTCGCCTCTATCTTGGTGTGATGTAACACGCCAAAATATGAGGCAAGTCTCACCTCTTTTATCCTAGGACATGTGCCTTAGGACGTCTTCCATGATAGCTATATCACTCATACACTCTGGGCCCATAGCAACAGCACGTGCGTCCTCTTTATCCCTCCTCGCCATCATCCATAATGTAAGCAACAAAAGATGCAAAAATTAATGGCACCGATGCACTTACCTCAATGTGGTTGCACCTTCTCGCAATTGTTAAGCACAGTCCAATGCATCTTATGAAATTCAATGTCTGATTCCAATATGGTGTTTGTGCTTAATGGTCTGACTGGCAATCTAAATATCCGAAATGACAATGATGAACCATCATCTACTAGATCATCTTGTGTCCATGTTCTCGAAGTACAATGAACAAAATTGAATACTCTCTTATATGACATATGATTCGCTGATAGAACCCTTAGGTCTAGCCCAGTTCCTCATATTCCCCCTTAAGCACTCGAGGTATTGTTCAACTAGATACATCCAACAATACTAAACGAGGCCACATATTCGTGCTTCTATCAGTAAATGGACAACCAAATAGACCATGCTATCAAAAAAGGATGGAGAGAATATCATCTTTAGTTTGCACAGTGTTACGATAATGGTTTTCTTAAATGACTCTACCAAATTTACACGAAATTCTTTATCGGTGAACTCTCGAAAGAAATGGGAGACATCACAAATCACATTATAAATTCAATTGTCAAGAAAACCACGAATGATTATTGAGAGAATTCATTGAAGCAGGACGTAATAGTTGTGGCTTTTCAAACCTCTCAAACCTATTCATTTGCACCTAAATAGGAGCTTATGTTGGAGGCATATCCATTTAGAAGTTTCACATATTTAATAAAGTTGCACACCTCTCTCACTTATCAGGACGATAGTGTATAGGTAATAGGTGGCTTGAAAGTCAAACCATTACAGTTTTATAGATGTAGCTCTAATCGATGCCTACTTATTGAAGGGTGAGTCTAGCCTTTTTCTATATCCCTTGACTTACCCTTTAAACAAAAAAGTGTCCTGACCAGATTATCACATATATTCTTCTCAATGTGCATCACATCAAGATTGTGGCAAATATGCAGTTGCTGCAAAAATAGTAATCTGAAAAATACACTTTTCTTACACCAGTTGTACTATCTTCGTTAATCTACCGACTAAGTCTTTCTTGCATCTTCCTCATTACAGCATGCTTATACCAACTCAACTGAGCCATTGTATCCTCACCAGTGTACTCCCTCGGTCATAACCTCGTCTTAACTGTACCAGCAAAACTCCTATTGTCGCGATGCCATTGATGCTTAGGTGGCAACAACTTCCGTAGCCCGTGTAATGGAACCCGTTTGCATGGTTACTTGTGTAGTCTACATTGCATATAGGGCATACCTTATATCCCTTGGTTTTCTAATAAAAAATGTCAACATATGGCAGAAAATCATTGATTGTTCACAATAATGTAGCATGCATCAGGAACGTCCAACCTTCCACTAGGGTTGTAAGTACCCATCATGTCCTTACTCGAAGATCTAGGTCATAATATTAAAAGTGACATCATTAGGTATGGCTTCTTCATGCATCTCCACGGTGGAACATTGTATACAAACAGAATGACCGACCATACGTTATATGTTGTACTCATGATTACATAAGGATTGAAGCCATCGGTAGCAAGTCCCAATCCTACAGTCCAAGAATTTGAAGCAAATCAAGGGTATTTGTCATCCAAACCCTTCCACTACTTAGAGTCAACAGGATGCCTCAACACATCCTCCTCATTAATATAACTTTCTTTATGCTACCTCATCTTTGGAGCCATCTTCCTACACATGAACAACCGTTGTAGACTTAGAATTAGTGAAAATGATACAACATCTTAACTGGCATAGTCTTTCACTTTACAAATGAAGTTTTTAGCTTCCTTCTTATACAATAGACAGTTGTCCAAGTCTTTAAATTCTTTCGAAAAAGCACACAGTTAATCTTACAAGTATGTATAGTCTTTGCATCCATTCCCAACTATCTTAGCATCTTGCATGCATCGCAATATGATGATGGCAACAAATTATTATCCGATAACAAACTCTTTATAAAGGTAAGTCAATTATTAAAGGATTTCATGAATTGTTTTCTATCGACTTTCATACTCATCATTTGAAGAACAATGGACATTATTGAGAACTTCATACAACTTGGATTCATAGTTTGTCTTTGAACTTTTGAACATTATTGTCCACCAATTTCCATGGTTTTCAGTGCCTTCATCTCTACTATCAGTTTCTTCACCTTCAGGGTTACTCACATTAGCGGCTAAATCCTCAACATTCAATAATCAACTTGGTCTTCAAAATTTTCCCTTTCATCCAGAATGCTCTTATTCCCATCAACCACATCATTAGGGACTTCATCTTCATCATTTGACTCCTCACCATGATAAGTCCACCTCAAGAAGATCCAGGCCATTCCCCTCATCGACAATAATATGGATAGACTGTCACACTATGTTAAGACAATCTCTTTAATTTATAATTTTTTTTGCCTATGTTTTTTTGCTGTATATACGACATTACAATCTCTAACTCACTGTGATATTAGCACATAGAGTAAGAAATAGTAATTACCTAACACTATACTATAATTTGCTTCAAAAGATATAACAAAACATTGCATATCACTATATAAAGGCAAGGTTTATTGCGTGTTAAAATATAAATGCAAACATATATGTATCAATCACATCATATAAAAAAATGGATAAATTATAACATCACAAAAAAAATTTTTAACTATAGTAACATATATTAAATATTAATATCTAAATAAAAAATAAAACAAATAAAAAACACAGTTATATGAACATGTTTATATATTAAACATTTTTAATTATGTATAATAATATTAAAACTGCAAACATATTTTATAATAAATAAAATAATAATAATTTTTTACTAACCTTGCAGGTGAGTGTGTACAAATACACCTTTGGCTTTAACAAAAATCTTTACAAAAAAATATCTAAAAAATAAATTAAAATAAATTAGCATTATTATTTAATATTAGAAACTTTAAAAAAATTACAAGAGAGAGAGAGAGATGAGATGACCTGTATGTGAGAGGGAGAGTATGGGGAAGGGAGGAGAAGAGCGTTCCCTATATAAGAAAAATATGAGGTGAGTCTCGCCTCTTTGGATAAGCAAGATAGGTGAAATAATTTTGAGGCAAGACTGTCCTTAATGTTTCTCATCTTTAGGTTAAATTTTTACTAGTGCTATGTTTAATTAAGTTTTCATATTTTTTCTATTTTTTTCTTTGACAAATAATTTGATTCAAACAGGAAATATCAATGGAGATGGTGTTTTCCTAATAAAACACTATTATCGTGACTGTGCATGCCAAAAAAAGAATCAGAGATAATATACATAAAATAAAAAAGAGATTAAGTCAACTTAATGCTACTAATTTCTTTTTAGAAGGCATAAAATTATAGGCAACAATAAATATATTTAAATAATAAAAAATGAAAGTGCATATAAAAGCATTCATATTGGAGGTATTTAACACGAATACCTAGACAAATGACATCATTTTTTTATATTATTACAGATGTTGAGAGTTCCTTCAATTTTTTAAGTCTTTTGCCTTCAGAATATTTTATTATTTTGTAAAAGTAGGCTATTGTGTAAAAGTAAATGAGACCCATAAAGTATAAAAAGAAGTAAAAAACTTATGTGAAGAGCATTACGGATAAAGTAGTAAGGTATTTTGTAAGAAAATTTCTTTTAGATACTGATGCGGTACTTTAAGGACCTTGTGAAGGATCTTATGGACATGGATGTTTTAAGAAAATTATTCCATTTCAAAGAAAAGACATTCCAATACACTAAAGTATGTGTAGATATTCGAGAACTTAAGATTGCATCTTGAAAGGACTCATTTTAAGTGAACGAGATGCCACTAGCCATCAAATAATGGGTATAAAGTATCAGATTCCGAAGTTCGAGCCCCTGATGTACGGCTCGGATTCATATTAGTAGTGTGAGAATCAAACATCGCGATTGGTCGCAGTAATCAATTAACATGACCATGTAAAGTTTATTATGGAAAACGATGATATGATAAAAAGTAAATTCCCTGTTAGAAGTATAGAATACTGACCTGTTATTCAAATTACTATGTGTTAGAAATTCAGAGATGTCGGGGATAAGCGCTTATAAATTTACAAAATCAATAATTATAAGTGAGAAATGTGTATCTGTCGTGGATATAACATATATGACACTAAATTTGAGACACTAAGATAGGACTAGAGTTGGACTAATTGACTAGGATCGAATAAGTGTTATATATATATATAAACCAATAAAATGAGGAATAATGTTAAAAATGGTACTTTATTTTTGGCAAAAAGTTGAATTGGATACTTGAAATTTGGTTTTGAATAATTTGATATCTGAACTTTTATAAAAGTTTAATCAAGTACTTGAAACTTGATTTTGAACAATTTAATACCTGAATTAGGTTTTCGTTATGAGTGGTCATAGTTTGATTAACAGGTCTATGATCCTATTTTTTGAACCGAATCATAATGATCGGTTTTTTAATATCTTGATCTAAGATCAGTCCATTATTAATGGTTAGCTGTTTTAAGATTAATTGTTTCATTTTTTGTTTATTTTTTGTTTTTGGTTTTTAACCATAGAAAAGTTAAACCATTTTATTTCATAATTATATTGAAAATTGTAAATTAAGAATATAAATTTTGGGAACACATTCCACTTTTTCTCATATTAAAATTTAGAGAAATTAAGCATTTTACCTTCTTATAAAATCGACTAAAACAAAAAACTTTATATAATATACCGTACTCTACTTTACTTTTCATGTTAATATTTTTATCATATACAGAGAAATCATTCAATTAGTAACTCAATTTCAATCTGATCATATACACAGAAGGAACTCAATCGCAATCTTTCTTTCTCTCGGCAATTTACTATCTTTTTCTTTTTTAATTCCTTTGGGTTTCGTAATGCTTTTGAAATGATTTGGGAGCAAACTGAATGGTTTTCAATGAAAAACTTAATTTGGCTTCTCCATGTCAATCCTTAGAAATTGAAAATTGTTTATAGAAACTTACTGGTTTGCTTTCTATTTAACTAGCTAGTCAAATTAAAATAGATATACAAATATATAATGACAAACCATGCAGCTGATAACCGACAATTGGAACAGAGGAGGTTTTCATGAAAATTCAACAACTGCATATAATGATATATAGAACCATGATGGCGAAATTTGTATAGATGCAAATTATAGAGCCATGACAGCAAAATTATTTTTCAAAAATTAATTATATGTATATTAAATTATAGATAATTATAAATATCAAATTGGTTAATCGTACCATCAAACCGGAACTGTCTCTAATAGTTCTAGAACCGAAATCGGACAGGTTGGCCGCTTCCAGAACCAGCTATGCAACTATCGGTTTCATATTTCTTAAGCAGTTCTTTAGCCTAAAACTGGTGGAACTGGCGATTCCATTGAAAAAAAAATAAAAAATAATATTAAATATATAATTATTAATATTTAAATTATTTCATAAGAATAGTAAAATTTATTACTTATTCACAATATTTAATATGTTATTATCAACAACACAAATAAACATTACTTAAAATCATATATAATTAATTTAAATAAACTTATTCTAAAAGCAAAATTCATTTTTTTAATAATATAAGATTATTTTTGTATTGTAATTTTCTTTTTATCTTCTAAAGCATTTTACGATCTCATATTACTAACTGCAATTGATATTGGATGTATTTGTATATCAAAAAATGCGCATTCTAAACAAATTTTTAAA
The DNA here is from genome assembly GCA_024138025.1 of Combretum micranthum. NCBI lineage: Eukaryota > Viridiplantae > Streptophyta > Magnoliopsida > Myrtales > Combretaceae > Combretum > Combretum micranthum. The sequence goes on along the minus strand of JAMXBD010003402.1, from coordinate 34,837 downwards.
AAATTTAGTTATATAATTTAACACTTTTAGATCCAATAATTATTTTGAGGTTAAATCTTATTTTACTAAAAACTAAAATTCATTGATTTATTTTTTATTTTTATTTAAAAAAAAAGATGGTTTCGTGGTTCTAAAACCGAAACTAGGAATCCGCGGTTCTAAAACTAGAACGAAACCATAGAGATGGTTTCGATTCCAGTTTCTCAATTTCAAGACCCAAAATAATGTTATGTCTATGGCTATCGGTTTCTAGCGGTTATAAACCAAAAATAAAAATAGAAAAAATCAAAAAAGTTTAATCTTAAACCGAAATTGATAGATTGGTTAAAAAATTTCTTTGATTGATTTTTTAGTTTCAGTTTAATTTTTCAGTTTTATCGATTTTTTTCACACCTTTAGTTTTCTGTACATTTTAGTTGCGAAATACCATGAAAAATAGACAATTTTAGAAGGGAATTGATCTTGAATAAATATGGGCAATGGTTCGGATGTTGAACTAGATCTTGAGTGATCCCCATTTACTTAGATGATTATAAATGAATTAATGTTAAATTATTAAAGTAGTACAATAATCTCCCCTCAATTATTGAATAATAGGGCATGATGTTCTGGCAGCAAATCTAAAAAGAATTGTTTCTCGAAATGATAGCTATAATGTAATTATAGGATGCGAGCTTAATAGCTGTGCGGACAGGATGGATGATTTTTTAGTAGAAATAAGATATAGTAATAAGAAGTGAGGCGACAGTCATCAGATGTCAACTTGGTAAACGTAATGTTAATTCTGATCGCATGTTTGTTAACCATCAAAGAATCCGACCTCGGTTTTTATTCCCTTTCCAATATTTAAAAGCATTAAATCGTAAATGTTAGTTTAGAAGAGAATTTAATTCCACCTTCACAGAAGCGAAATCGCGATTCTCGCTTTTTTCACTTTACATTAATCATTTGTAATTTAATTACTTTTTTATTTTATGTAAAATTATTATCTCATTTATTGTTAAGGATATATTTAATAAATTATATTATAGACTCATTTGTTTTCATTATATTCTCTATTTGTATCCAAATAGATTTCTTATTTTTTTATTTATTCCATTCCGTTCTTTTTATTTAATTTATTTCATTTCAAATGATTCTCGCATATCATATATAAAATTAATGAATAAATATTAGACCACCCTAAATTTAGATAAGCAGTTGCATAATACTCGAGATGACAGCCATAACAATATATATCTTAAATACAAAATTTGGCTAAAAAATGAAAAAAAGATGTGGTATTTAGAAGTCCCGGATGTGAAGCGCTAATAACAGAGACCAAACTCTCGAAAACTTGCGAAAGAAAACCAACGTTATCAATTATTATGTCGACCGTAGGAGGATTTAGGGACGTTTTGTGGGTTGTTTGATGTGGTTGCTGGCTTTGGCTTGAGAGCTTCTTGATTGTGGCTGTTTAATAATAGTTATTAGCAAATACAATACATAACACACACACACATATATATAAATTATTATGGAATGCGGTAAAGAAATAAATGAGATGTGGACATGTGATACAATAAACATTGATATAAATATTCTCTAAATTAAATAAATTTACATATAAAATATTCAATTGATTTTTAGGTTTACGTACAACTAATTACTTGAAAGCTTTGGTCTCGTTGACGGAGCAGTCCAGTAAATCATCTAACTATTAAAATAAATATAATAATTAGATTGTAAACTATTTTAATAGTTCGATAATGATTGGATATGGGATAAGCCATAGAATAGTAATAAAATCGATCTCATCAAAATTAATGATAAGATTATAAATACAGGATCATAAAATTTCCCCCAATTACTCCTTCAAGTCCCAACATTTCTACAATTAAAGGACAACAACATTGGATGGAAAAGAAAATAAAAGACATTGTTTAAAAAGTAGATAAATCAAAATACATAACTTTGTGTCTACCAAGACTAATTTGCAGTGCCTTGAGTAGTGATGCAACCGGGGCGAGTTTGGGACGGATTATATAAAACCTGAACCTGACCCGCTTTCATATAGGGTTACCCGAACCCGATCCGTAATTCTATAGGGTTTTATGTGTAATTTTCAAACCCGTCTCTACAGGGTCATAGTCTTAACACACCTCGCCCCTTTGACCCGATTTTATTTTTACACTTTTTTTCTTTTTTTTCCTTTTTTATTCTTTTTATTTATCATTTGTCTACTTATCTTCATGATATTTTCATTTTACTTATTTGTTTCAATTTCTGGTAAAGCTACACATAAAAAAAAAAAAAAGAAGTCAATAAAGCAGACAATTAATTTTCGATGTATGCTAATCAATTTGTACCACAACATAGTAGAATTTACTTTACTTAAGGATTGACATAGATACATAAATACGAATATTATCTCTTATTAATTATAAAATAGCATAACATTCTCAATGAGACAAAAAAAATCATACAATTATAGAGTTATAAAAATAATAAAAATTAGATACATCAAAGTTTTGATGTTATAAAACTTTTTTTTTTATTATTATTAATCTTAAGGGGTCGGATTGACCCTATAGGGTCATAATTACGATCCAAATCCGACCCATGATCCTACAGGGTCATAAAATTTTTTTTCAAAACCGTCCCATAACTCTATAGGGTTTTTAATAGATTAAACGGGTTGGATATCCTATAACAATCTGTCCAATTGCATCCCCAACCTTGAGAAGGGCATAAGATTTTTTAGTCTATTCTCTATTGTATAGGAGGCAATCAAGTATCTGCAACAGAGGAAAAATAAGAGCCAAACCTTGTTGGAATCTTGTCTAAAATAGACGAAAAGATTTTGAGCTCACAAAAAACATGTGAATAAAAACAAAAACGATAAGTTGCTTTCTATTTGGAATTTTACTTTTCTCCTCCTAAATATTTTGAATGGTATTAAGCGTGGCCAATTTAATACAGAATATTCGACCAGGAATCAATAGTATATTTGTCATTGCCCAGTTTTAAAAATATTTTGGTCAGAGTTGCGACCGACCGACTAGAGTTGGAAAAATAAAAAGTAAATAAAAAATGAAAGAGTAGTTCAATTTTCGGTTTGGCTGATAGTTCGTAAGAAAAAAAAATGCAAAAATCAATAAATATAAAGGTTATTACTTTAAAACTCTAGCTGCTCATTCATTTAGTTGTATGAAATAAAAGAGAAATTGAATTTCAATTAAAAAGAAATGTTGTAGGGTTGCTATAGTTATTTCTATGTTCATTTGATATAAAAAGTAAAACAAGTAATTATTGAAATAAAATATTACAGAATAAAGATAATTGTATAGATGATATTTTCAATATAAGGATATTTATAAAATAGTTGAAAAGTAAAACATTGAATGACAATTCATAGGGATGGAGATATGAATTGCTATTCATCATTTTCCAAAATAGTAATTGATTATGAATTCTTATTCTCTTCGAGTGAACATCCTAATAGCAACTTTACGTCCAATAAGCAGGGAATAAATAGTTATTCATATTAAGTAAACATGCCATTAAAGTTTATGCAAGCTTTTTATAGGCTTTAGAACTGATTCAAAAACAATAAACTAGTAAAAGGATTAACTTTTTTTCTAGTTTATCAATTTTTGTATAGCAAAGTTTAAGGACAGTATTTTTTTTAGTTTTTTTCTATATCAATATTTAATAAGAGAAAATGCTTTTGTGTTTTTTTAGAAACAAAGCCCTAAAGTATTATTTTTCGTGATTTTCTTCTTTTTTTGCTTTTAAAAAAATTTCACGGTGGCTTAACTCAAGTCATCACCACAAGAGATCGTAGCTACCATTCACCATATTTTATAGTGAAGATCACCAGGACGACATCATACCCGAATTTGGGTGGAGCAGGTGACTTACAATTAGTGTCCTAATGCTGATAAATATCGACCCCATGATCCCAGGCACAAGGGGACACCTTTGCCTGCAGCAAAAATCGATCTCATGACCATTAGAGATTATGGGTTAAAGTCTTACCAGTTAAGCCAACATTTACTAGCTTGAGATTTTCATATAGAAACACTTAAGAAGGAAATTTTTTTTTTTTTTTTGTAATTTTAATGTGAAAACACTCATAAAGACTTTTTGTTTCTGTGGAAACATCTTTTTTTTTTATGACCGTCTTGTAGATGCTAATATATTTACTAGCCGAAATCAAGTCTTCGTTTTAATTTTATAAAATCTTTAGTGTGTTTGTTGATTTTAATTTAAAAGAAGCAATCAAGTTTAAGTGGATTAACCAATATGACTTTATGTGAAAAAAATCCTAAAATATTTAATTTTTATTCCATGTTTTGAAAATACCTAAAAGGATTCTAGGTTTCATAAAATCCTTATTTTTTTGTTGTTTGATAATTTTAAAAATAACTAGACAATGTTATGTATGGTTGAGCAAAACACTTTATATATGTATATACCATATACAGGAAAAGGTAAAAAGGATAAGAAAAACTTTTGTTACTTTTCATAGGATTTTTCATTTCTTTTTTAGTTTCCATTAAAATAATTAGATATGTTCAGGGATCTAAAGCATCTATACTGACCTATATATGAGTAATCTATCAGAGCTTCCAACTCACCAAACATGCTACAATCCCTATTGGCAATTTCTAATCTGTGATAAGCAAGTTTACGCCAAAGCTTATTATGTACGGAGTAGCAGGATAATCAAAACTTTAGGAAGGTTCTTATCTTTTTTCTTTTTTTTTTTTTTTTTTGGATTTTGATATTTAAACCATATACCATATCTATTTTGTTTAAGCATGTAAGAACATCATCACATTCACATCAAGATTAATATGTCTAATTAATTTTTATACACAAATCTATAATGTAAAAATTCCAATTAATCCATGATTTTTATACCGCGATGATATGCATCTGTTTGGATTGTCAGATGTTTTACAGTATCAGATCTGTATATATCTATAATTCATCGGTATCATATCTTAATCGGTTCAGTATCGGTTCGATTTGGTTAATTTATAAGTAAAACTATCATTTTTTTATCGGTATCATATCAATAACACTTCATATCAATTAGGTTCAAAAATTAGAATATATAAATAAATATTTTATAATAAAAGGAAAAAGTGTCATTTGAATAAAAATAAGAGGGTTTTATAGTCCGTTCTAATATACAATTAAATGTTTTGTTAAAGGACAAACATGATAAAAGATAAAGAGGCGCAACTCAAAGCCGGTTAAAGGCCATAGGCCTTCCTCTCTACGCCGCGGTGTAGACCTTGTGCATCGCCGACGTTGGGCCAGCCTATGGCCTCAAAATTGTCTCTAAATATTTTGAGCTGCCTACTTTTGTATTTAGGCCGCCAGCCTTCATCCTAAGCCACCAGCCTTTATGCTAGTGTATAGATACGAAAATTGAAGAGTTTTAAGTTTTCTTTATATCCCTAGTCTATTCCTCCTTCTTCTAAACCATTTCCTCAACTAAGAAATCTCTCTTATAATGATCTTTGCACCACGAAAGATCAAAAATCAAGATCAAGATGAGTTAGTTATCATCAATTCTTTAGTAATTTAAAGAGTGATCTCTTCCTAAGGTTCTCTTTTGATTTTGAAGGGGAGTTTTGGAGAAAAACCTTAAATCTTATTGAAGAATTAGTGTTTTGCAGTAAAAAAGGAACAAGAATCAAAGAATAGATAAGAATTATCCTTTTCTTTTCTTTTGGTGAATTAAATGTGTAATCTTTTCCTAAGTTTTCTTAGTGGATTTTGAAAGGGATTCAAATTCTTGAAGTTTTTGAGGAAACCCTAATTTATGGTGTTTAGGAATTTTGTAGTCTTACAAATCAAAGGAAAAAGGTGTGTATAAATTTAGTGTTTTTAGTTCTTTCCAATTTAGGGTTTATATGATGATGGATTTATGATTATTTTTGTGAGAAGATGTTTTGATTGAGTATTTGATATGATAAGGTGTTTGGTGAAATTAGAGTTTGTTCCTAAGCTGATTCATGTACGACTTTACCTTGTTTGTTGCTTGTGATTGTAGATTTAGAATTTACAAATAAATCTAATACTATATGACTTTAATTTAATATACTGCTTGTCTATGGCTAGGTCTTATAGATTGGGAGGACCATTGCTACTAGGACAGCACCTTAATAATCTGTGTGTAGCATTGTCCTGAGTGGAATTGTGCACAAAAATGATTCCGGTAATGTAGAAGTGGTACAAAAACAATACACAAGATATGTAGGAGTTCTCAACACCAATATATGTATATATTACTATTTTCTATATTGTTGTTTTTACGGGGTCATGAGTTACTCTGAATTTAGGACTAGTCATGAATGGTTCTAAACTGTGATATTTGCTAACTAATCGAAGATAATAATTTGTGTTTGCTTCATTAGTTCTTAGGTTGTATGTGAAAGTGTATAATGTCTGTTCATATGCATGTGTTTGTGGTATGACATACTGGGCTTTTGTGTTTATTCATTTTACTTTTCAAGAACAGGTGATGATCTTGCAGTATTTAATCTTTTTGGATACGACGTTTATGTGAGTTATGGGGAGGACGACAGTGGACTTAATAATCCTGTTGACCTTTAGAGTATTTTGGATCTAAAGATAGCTATTTGAAGACTATATGGAGTTTTATATTTCTTTTATAAGTTTTGAAATTTTATGAGAGTTTCCTTTTATTGTTTTAAGCTTGATATGAGTTGGCTTTTGGTTTTTGCCTACAAAGTTGTCCTGAAGTTTTATTACATGAGATATTTTAAAAAGTATCTGTATATGAGAGTATTTAAAGTTATATGGTTATCTTTGTGGATTTATGGAATCATAGTCCTAGCATGTTCTTATCTAGTGAGGACACGTGATTGGTTGTAACACATTCATATTAGGACGTATAAAAAGATGTCAGAATGATACCAAATCAATATACCCAAACAAGACATGCTTATATCAAAATCAGAAAGCGACAGTAAGAGAGAGATTTCTAAGAGACTCGAGAAGAAGAAGTCTTCTTTATTTATAAATTTTGTGTATTCTCTTGGAATTTGAGAAAGAAAAGACATTATGAAGCAATAACAAAATCAAGCTTGAAATGTTTAACAAGCCTAAAGCCACTCAATTGAACTTATTTTTCACTTATATTAATACATTAAAATGTACTTGAACCTAAATACCCATGCCCCATTGAACTCAAAGAAAATGGGGGCAAAGTTGTAGATAGGTCAAAGATCTAATTATTTTATGAAATAAAGCCCAAATGTATATAAAAGCAAAAGTGAAGCTATAAAAGCTAATTTGTGAATACAATACAAATATATATCATATAAAAATAATAATTTTGTTTTATTTTTCTTTATATTCTTTTTTTTCTTCATCATTACTATTTTTAATATAACTTTTAATATTTTTCTTTTCTTTTTTTCTCTGTTTAAAATTTTTCTAAAAGTGTTTTTACTAGGACTAAGTATCCTAATTTGTAATATACAGAAATAAAGATGGAAATATAATGAATTATGAATCATGAGATTATATAGGATGAGTTTAAGGTCAAAACAAGTAAATTGTAAATGTTTAAGTTTGGTTGTAGAACAAATGTTGAAGTTTGGATTTCTGCAATTTTTGACAGATTGTACGCCGCCTCCTGGAGAATCTACGCCGCCAGCATAGAGACAGTGTAGGATGGGGACAGTAGCGTTTTTCATAGCGCTAGGTGGAACGCCGCCGGTGTGCATAAGGTTTATTTTTAACGTCGGCTGGAACACTGCCGGCGTAAGGCATGGATTTGCTAGCGTATGTAGTAGGATCGAAGTTCTAGGAAATCAAAGTCTCGATGAACGCTGCCAGCGCTCGTGTAAATGTTACCAGCGTAGAGTGTACGCCGGCAAGATCTACACGTACGCCGCCGGCATAGGGCCGGCGTATGACCAAAATTATATAAATACAAGACGCGAAAGACAGTTTCGACAGATTTGTCTTTCATCATTTTCTCCTTCGTATAAGAGAGTTTTGGAGTATTCTTGGAGATCTAGAATTGGAGAATCATCCGAAAGGTGTTTATGATTCAAAGTAAGTGATTTTAACATTTTCTCATGGATTAAATATGAATTTGTATAGTTTGCTTAGGGTTTTGTTGTGTTCTTAAAGGAAAAACGTGGGAAAGATTTAGATTTTGGATTTGATCTGCCTCGATTGGATAAGAAGTGAGTGTTGTGATTAAAACAAGTAAGAATAATATACTCATATCAAATTTATACGAATTTCATGTAAATTCTAAGGATTTTGTGATTTGTTTGCATGAAGGAAACCCTAGATTTAGTTGGGATCGATTTGTGGATGTGAGTTGGATTTTGGTGATCTAAATCAGTAAGTTTCATCTTTTCTTTGATGGAGTTGAATAATGTATGATTAGATGATCATTATGTGTTCTTGTTGTCATATAATATTAGGGTTTTGAAGGATTATCAAATTTTATAAATTGTTATGGAAGATTTATCGGGTTAGACGGTGCAACTTGATGATTCTCTTTGTCATGTTAGGATTTTGGGAGTTGTAATACATTAGGGTTTGTTTATATCGTGTTTTATTTGTTAAATATATAAATGTATGATGTTGATAGGAATTTGGAGATTTGAGTTTGTTGTTGAATTGTTAATATTGATTAAAGTATTGTGGAGATTTGGGAGATTCGGTTGTGGTTGAGTGTTGTTAATAAAAGAATTTAGGAGATACAAATTGGAATTTCCTGAAATTGATAAAAGTACGACTAATCCTTGCTTGCTGTTTTTGCCTGTAAGTTTAGTATTAATTGAATGCTTGTAGGAACAGAATTTCTTAATAAACTTAATCATTATTCGGGTTAATAGTTGTATGATTAATTTTGCTTGGCTTTGACCAGTGAAGACCTGGTAGACGGTGATACAGGTAAGGCACCCTGATGATCTTGGTGTGAGATTGTCCCTAGTGGACTCGTGCCTTGATATGATTCCGGTAGAATTAGGTGTTCTGGATTCGGGGTGTTTGGGGAGTACCCATTCATCCATATATGTATATGATTATTATTTTCAAAAAGTTGTATGATTTTCAATGGAGTCTGAGTAACTCCGAGTTCAGGATTAGAGTATACCGAATACTAGACTGTGTTGTTGTGTTGGCTTAAGAAAGATAATAATATGATTATTTGCATTAGTTTAACTTGCATGAATTGTATGCCTTTTGTATGTGTATATGCATTTGTTTTTGGATTGGAGTTATCGTACTGGGCGTCGCCACTCATTCTTTTAAATTTCAAGTACAGGTGAAGAAGATATAGTGTATGATCTATCCGGTTATGATTTATTCTTTGATAGCCGGGATGGCGATAGTGGACCCGACTACCTAGCCAAGAGTTAGACTTCATATACCAAGTTCATAAGAGAAGACGTGTTTTGATCATTCGGGATTGTAGTTGGATTCATTGTTGGTTTTAAAAATGATATTTTAATGTAAACAGTTTTTGGTTTATGTAGAATTTGTTGACTATGATGTCAACTTGGATTTTATGCTTGAACCAGGAGAGGTTTATGTTTTATGAAGTATGAGTTTTTATTTTTAACAGGTTTGGTATCCTATGAGTTACCCTATGAGTGTTTACAGGTGATGATTTTATGAATTTGTGGATAATAAAGCCTTTACGTATCCTATATAAGAGGAGATACGTGGCGGGTTGTAATGCCTTATTTTAGGGCGTTACATAATTGATATTCTAGATTTCTCTATTTTTATTCTTTATTTATTATTGTTTTATTTTCATATATATTTTATTTTTATTTTTTTAAGAGGGCAAAAATGAGTGTCGACACCATTGTCAAAGAATTATAAATTCCTTAGTGATTAGAGAATGGTGATCCTTTGTTTTGGTGAATGAAGTCATAAGTTACCAGTAGGACAAAAATTGATTTGGGCATAAAATTTGTTTTAAAAGTAAGGTCTAGTTAAAAGAAATTGATTTATGCGTGAAACATTCATAACAAAAAAATAAGAGTAATTGTTTTTTGTTTCCATTTGAAACTTTACTGTTTCCAAGTTTTCGTAAAAACTAAATAATGAGTGGATAAAATATAGCAAGAGGGAAAAGACGGTAGCTTTGGTTTTATAATAATAGATAGAACCATCAATACAAACATCTAGTTAACCATCTAACCGTTAAAATAAATATAGTAATTAGAATATTAACTATTTTACTAGTTCGATCACGTTTGGATATGGTGTGAGGCGTTGATAGTGACATGACCAAAGCCATCAAAATTAACAACAAGATCATAGAATTTTCCATAGATATATTATGGTTGTGTACTCATTTTACTCACTAACCTTAAGTACAGTTAACAAAGATCAAAGTGGCATGTGGGAAAGGAAAGATGAGAGGGATAATGTAAAGACCCAACTTACCCTATTCTAAAATTTAGGCAAGTCAAATCTCTCGGCCACATATAATACCTAAGTATTACACACATAGACATCCTTAAAAGATATATTTATGTTGAACATTACCATCCGATTTTAAATTTTGAAATCATTTTGTTAGATTCTAGAGACAACTAAATTTGTAACGAGAAAATAATCTTAATAAAAACATTTCTAGCTTCTATTCGAACGAGTATATCAACTTTCTTTAAAATAAAGTTTTAAAAATTATTACGATTTATGGCTTCTCAATCATGCCCTTAAAGAAAACAACAACTTAAAATAAAAAATAAATCCTGTTCTTTATACAAAACAAGCAAAATATAAACAATCTATTGGTCTAAACTCAATTCATTTTTCCTCTCACATCTCTATGATCACCCATACCTGAGTCAATCATTGTCAATAACATCAACACAATCGTCAACACATCATCATCAATCATCAATCATCATATTCATCTTCATCAGCTCATTAAAGTAACACCTAGAAAGAATCAACAACAACAATAATGAGCTGAAACCCAATATGACAATAACACACGCACACGAGGTGACACACAATGCACACGAGGTGACACACAAGCTTAAAATAAATGCTATGCAATAACAACAAATTATTATCTTTAAACTAAGGTAATAAACCAATATTGGAACACTCACACTCCGGAACAATCTCTGGAAACCTGGGGGTCCTAAGTAACAACAGCTGCTTAGGGGTTGATATAGGCAGCTCGAATACATATATCTCCTACATACTTTACAAATAATAATCTCATCTAAAGTTCATAGTCGTTACTCATCTTTACTTAATCTCAGTCCATAGCATCATCTAGTTCAATCGTACCTATAAACATGAACTGAATCATGTTACTTCACTCCAAGCTTAAGCAAACATTACGTCGAAGCCGCTTCTCCTATTAATTACTTGTCGAGCCACTTATGAGTATCATTGTATCATGATGGAGGTGGCCTAAGCGCTTAACTACCATATTCAACTCTAAATAGGGTTGTCGCTACTCAGACCGGATTAAATAATATAAGCATAAAGCAACACTCAATTATTAGGCTGAGCTGAAGTTTTAGTTCATTTAGGATGTCTATCCTAATATACAACACACAAGTTACTACATACATTTCACTTGTCCACATCCAAATAGATTTAGATGATAGGTTAGTTCTCTATCATCTATTCAATATATAAATTCACAAGTATTTAAATAAGTCATCTATTCATGTCAAACCTATATTAAACTCATTTTAAATATTCATTTTAAGTTTTTATTTAATCAGACATGAAAGTAGGAACCCCGTTATGGCTATAAAGATCATCCCATCAAGATACGGATAATTCTCCATTGTCTGTTAAATCATTTTTTATTAATTAAAGCTTTAGCCTAGCATATCTTAGAAACAATATACTTCTTTTATTATCTAGTGTTTAACTTAGCATTTTATATCTAGGCTAATTACTAGTTATTGAGCCTATGTTAACTTGATCTTAGCTAAGTTGATTAGACTTAATCAATCTAATTCATTTTAACTCATTAAAGTTTATTAAGTCAAGTTGGGCTTAAATTTATTAACTACATTCATTTTATATCTAAGATTTATATTAAACTTAAGTTTATTAGCTAGTTCACTTGATTTTCAAAGTCCATATTAAACCTAGTTTAGTTACTAAGTTATATGTATTCATTTCATTAAGACATTATGATATATTTTATAAGATCCTGATTTGTCTATTTCACTTTACCTCATCTAGATTCATTAAGTCAAATTGAGTTTAGATCTACTAACTAATTTATTTTATACCTAAGATTCGTATTAACTTAATTCTATTGATTGACTCTACATTTCAAGTTACATTTGTATAAACATAAATTAACTTAACTAAGTTGGTTAAACTTAATTGATCTAATTCATTTTAGCTCATTGAGATTTGTTATACCATGTTGAACTTGAGATTATTAGCTAAATTCATTTTATACTTTATTTCTACGTTTAATTTAATTAGTTATTAATTTATAAATTCCATTAACTCATTCTTAATTATATAAATTAACTAGCATGTCATATTAAATATCATTCATCTATTTTGTTTTAGCTTTCTTTCTTTCTTTGTTTTTTTTTTTTATAATCAGCAAGGGTCACTCCTTCCATCACCCTGTGATGGAGGGTGTGATAGGCATTAAAGGCTAATCACTCCCTCCATTACGGGTGTGACGAAGGATGTGATCAAAGAAAAAAGGTGCTCTGAGGCAATCACTCCCTCTATCACGAGCGTGATGAAGGATGTGATCAGTGAAAAATTTGATCAAAGGGCATAACGCCCTTGATCATGCCCGTATCACATATCTAAAGAATTTTTCAAGAAACAGAGACCATCACGCCCGTGATGAGTACTCTGTGTTTGATTTCATGTTTTTATTTGTTTACTTTCTTAAAAAATTAACTCTTTTATCTACTTGTCCGCATCACAAACTCAACATACAACTTATCTTCATAATCATCTATCACTTTTAATCATATTTCTACTTCATAAAACTTCAAATCATTTCATCAAACACCTATCTTACACTCATATATACATATCCAAGTTTTACATATATGTTTATATATCTTTAACCTATCAATTTGTCATCAATTCTATATATATCTAGCTCTAATTCAATAATTACATGCATGAACAACAATCAAAACAAGAAAAAAAACTAAGTTTATCTTTTTAGCAACCCAATGAATTTTGATTTTCTCACTATTACTCCACCTTAGTTGTTGTAGCTTTTACATGCATAATTTATATCTTCTATTTTTTTCTATCTTTAATTTCTTCCTATGATCTTGTTGAATTTGATATTTGAATTGAAGTTTAGGAAAGGAAAAAAGAGGAAGAAGAATACGTAGAAAGAAAAGGAAGAAAGAAAAAAGAAAAAGAAGAAGGAAAGGAGGTAGGTGGCATAAAAGAAAAGAACAAGGAAAAGGAAAGGTTTTTATAGATATTTAGGGGATATTTATAGCTAAGGGATATGGGATTAAACTTTTTAGATAATCATCTTATGTATTGAAAATAATTAGAAAGTAATTCAAGAAGCTATATAATAGAATTTAATATCTTTAATCACAAATATAGTTTAGGAATTTGATTCATAAGAAATTGATATCAAGTTTGAGTTTGACCTAAAAACTGATAATTTTGAATAAGTAGTTGATTTTAAAAATTATAGGGATTTTATGAAAATGAAAGTTAATTAAAGTTCAAGGGTTTAGGAATTTACTAAACATTTTAAATGGTTTTTTAAGGGTTTAGGGGATTGAAATTGAAGAAAAGGGGTTCTAATAAAAAAATAAGGAAGAGATTATGGATTTCAATTTGTAGAAATATATAGATAAAACAATTAGACAATTTCAAATGAGATATTTGAAATCTTAAATTCAATTTAACCTATTTACTAATTGATTATGCCAAATTATCTAATTGTATTTCATAATTTACTTTAATCACCTATTATACTATTCAATTAAACTATTTTTAATTTAGTTAGGTGAAGGTGTGGGGTATTTCAGATAGCTAACTTTTGTCTAAACGAGTCGCGTTTTTATTTCTTTTGTTTTAGATATAAGTGTTGTTGACTAAAAAATAAGCATAATCTATAAATGATTCATGAAACTAACAAGACAGTTAACAGCATTTGGTAGTTATATCTATAGGTAATCTAAAGTCATTGACAATCGAAATATGAATCAATCAATTGGTAATGAGCCTAATCGGATAAAATCTTTATGTGACTGTCACATGTCAAATTCATCTTATTAGAGAGAGAGAGAGAGAGAGAGAGAAGGAGGGGGGGAGGGAAGGGGGAAGGAATAGACTTCATTCCGTTAGCAATAGCACAACAACTTCTAGCACCCAATGTCCTAACAAAACAATTAAAAAGATCAGGGTTTTAAAACCCCAATTCAAGTTGGACACATCTTTTTCACAACCAAAGGTTGAAATTTCCCATCTATAACTTAAATTCTACAAAAACAGTAAAAAATTGGCACCCTAATCGAACAAAATCTCATAGAAAGATGAAAAGTAAACAAACAAAAAGAAAAAGAAAAAACTCACTTGTTGTAAAAACTATTGACACTCTGATATTAGCATAATAGTCATAGTATCAATCCAACTAGATCCATAGATGTGACCTTTTGAAGATGAAAACGTAATACCGATGAAGGACTGATGGTTAGAGCAATACAAAAAATATCCATATTTAATATGACAAATAATAGATCCGCTAATATGAATATCAATAGTAGAGAATTTGTGAGTTTGAATGATGAACGAGGGGAAATGGATTGAAAAAAGGAGTGACTTAAGGTTTAATCAGATGTCTTGCAAAGAGAACATTCTCTTTAATGCTTATATATATAAATATATAATAAATTTGAGATGATCTTTGAAAATTAGGGATAAGGTTGTGATTCAATTACCTAGTCTTTGCTTTAAGAGCATAACACCTAAATATTCAAGTACCATAATTGTGTAGATCATTAAACAAGCTATGCTGATGATAGACTAGGTTTTAGATGACACTGAGGAGGTAGGACACCGGTCATAAAATTAACACAAACATACATTATACATTCAAATATTAAATTCATAAGTACATATACTTATTAATGTATAATTAACAGGATGGAGACATCTTTCTAAATTATTAAAATAGTATTATGAGAAAAGTTAAAGCTATCATTCCAAGTTAGACATTAATGCAGTGCCATGAAATTGTTCAAATATGAACTAAAGGAGAGTTAAAGATTGAGATTTTAGTAGAGGTGACAAGTATGTTTGTTTCATCATGTTTTGATCAGTTTGGCATCATATTTTTATTGTTTTCAAACATATGTTTGTCAAAAAATAGATACCGATGAAAAAACTGATGTTTACTCATTAAACTAATTAAAAAAATAGGTATGAATATAATACAGATAAGTTGCAGATGCAAATATGATATGGATAAAAATAAAAAAAAATCCAAACAGACCCTAAATTGTAGGGGTGTTTACGGTACAGTTAATCAGTCCGTGGCCCTATTTTTTTTAACCTAACTGTAATTATCGATTTTTTAATATTCTGATCCTAAATCGGTTATTATACAAATGGTTAGCTGTGATATTGGTTTTATATCACTTAAAATTTATTAAAAAAAACTTAAAAACTATAAAAACCAATAGATTTGGCAAGTGGACCAATCCTAATATAGTATAGCTTTGTAAACGGGATCGTCCTCAGGGATCGTTTTAAAAACAACACTCTAATCTATTATTAAGAAATAACGTAGGGAAAAATTCAAGATTAATTTCAGTTGATGTTTTACGATTATCAAGAAGATTTAATCATTGTTTTATGACTATTCAAGGTGTTCTATAAAGAAAATATAAATCCATTATTCGCGGCTATTCAAACAATGAATCACTACTAAAATCACACTTTATACCATTTATATTGATATTCAATGAATTAACAACAGTATTCAATTTAATCCGCAAGATTTCTTAATTAGTTTGATATCTTTCTCAAGATTATCAATCCTAATCCTTAGATCTATCTTTAGAATTTCTTCTCAACCAATAACAATCCAAGAATCGCATTTAAAATCAGTAAATCTTATATTGAATCAATCAAATATCATCAATCAACCCAATACAGAAGATTCTTGCAAATCTATCTCTAGAATTCACAAACAAATCTCTCTAAACATGTAGACTATTCCTATATCCAAACTTTCATTTGTAATATAGAAATATCTGATATGAATTAGCATTCTAGACTACTAATTCAAGAAAGATTAAGTACACATGTTTAGAATTAAAATTTGAACAATAAATCTTCATTGAATCATCATCAAAACAGAGTACAAAGATAGATCTTAGAGTTCATCATCATTTGAATGAAAATTTCTTACTCCTCATATCGTATTACAAAACATGATTAAATCATGTAAAACAATACTAGATAAGAAAGAATACACCTTTGAACCGAAATCTTGAAAGCCAAGTCTTGACAAGTAGGATTGTCTTGACAAATCTGTTATGAATCTTGAATAGACTTGAAAAATTACTCTAAAGTTATGTTTTATGTACAAAGTTATGTTTTGATGTACAAAGTTATGTTTTTTACTAACTAAGACACGTATTTATATGATAGGGACTGGTACAACAGTTACAAGTTAAGATATGGATCAATCTTTCTAAGTTTATCTAGTTTGACCGAGTAAAACTGTAACAGACAAACTGCACGACACTTGCATGACACTCTGCATCCTGTCGTGTAATCTCTGGTCATTTTCTGAACATTCCAGGATAATGCACAACAGCTACATGACACCTGCATCTGTCGTGTACTTTTCCTGGTGCATATTTTTTCATTTTCCTTATCAAAGGCTTCCATAATTGTTTCATGGTTGTTTACTCTTTCCAAAGCTTTGCTTCCTTTATTCTTTTTGCTTCGAAAACTTCCTCAAACTTGATTAAATTCATTCCAAAGCTTAATATTCATCAAATCTTAAAGAAAACACAAAATAACAAGTCTAAGTATTATTCTTACAAAAATAAACATAAATAACTTTAAATTATATATTTTAACTTAATAATTATAGTATAATTTACATGTATCAGCTGCTTCACAGTTAATTTTTTCAGTTAATTTGTTTGATTTTTGGTTTTTAACCATTTAACGAAATAGTTTCAATAAATCAAATTGATAGTTTTGACAAGCCTTATCCTTTTAGCATTTATCATAGAGTTTTTCTAAATTTTATTATTATTATTATTATTATTATTATTATTATTATTATTATAAGAGCTAAAAAAAAAAGGAAAATCAAATTAAGGAAAAAGGGACAAACAAACCTTTGAATGAATCATCGTTAACAAAATAAACTAAGTCAATTACCATGTTAACTCCCATAAAACATAGAATAAAACATAGTATTTTAATAAAAATTTAAGCAATATTAACATATGTAAGTTATATGTGTGTGTGTATTATATATTTTTAAATAATTATATGTATATGAAAATTATATATAATATATTTATTAATATTGAAACGATTAACCGTTAATTATTGGTTTTTTATTGTTACAAACCGAAACCGAAACCGAAACCAAAACCAAAAACCAGAAAAAATAAAAACCGAAACCAACGAATCACTTAACCATATTTTTTGAATTAGTTTTTTGGTTTTATTGGTTTTTTCTTTCTTAACCCTACTAAATGGATAGGTGATATATTATAAAAATTTCAAAAAAATTCAGTTCAAAATTGAAACATATTTTGTGATATTTGTTATTTTTAATATTCTACTAGAGTTTTTTACATTTTTATATACCTTTTTTTTCATTTAGAAAATTATTGATGTGTATCTATATCTTAAAAATTGAATTTGTGCAAGTTGGGATTCTTAAGTTTGGTAGAAGAAGTAAGAGAAAAAAATATATCACTAATGTATCTAATTGTTACATGGTATCTTATATGTTATACAAACTAACAATTGTCTTATGGACATGTTACTTTCTGATTGGTCAATAATCCAACCAAACAAACGAAATAGAAAAGTGATTCAATGTCATTGACCTCGGAGAATCCAACTCAATACTAAAATTGATAATTTAAAAATCTAGGTAGTACATTGAAAAATCAAATAAAACTTATATAATAAATGCAAGGATAATTGCAGATTGACTGCATGTACTATCAATTTTTCGTATTTTAGTATTTTACCATTAGATGCTGATGAATCAGTACATGTACTTTTAAAATATGTGTGGTTCAATATCTCTGTTAAATAATATTTAATGAACATTTATTTTGATGATAGAATAATAGCAAAGCAAGTGTCTGTACTTTCAATTTTTTGCAATTTAGTATTGACTATTGTATCTTTAGATCTTAGCAATTTTTGGATAAAGCACCTACTATTAATTCATTATTAAGATAATTATTCATCAAATATTATGAAACGACCCAGCCCTTAGGGTGTTAAAGGGCATGGTTGTTTCACCGCACACATCGCCTCCAAGCAATATGTGCAAGGCATTTCGTTATTGAGTGGGTTTCTATTTGACTTTTAACTTGATAAATTGTTATTAATTTTTATAAAAGAATTTCGGTGGAGTGCTATCTGTTTTTTCATTGTTCGAGTTTATCAAAACCTGTGAATTTTTAAGCCATTGGAGAAAAATCCTGAAATATCAATTTACAAATATCACCATTAAGGCTCATCAAATAGGTATGACTTAGCCGCAAACTTTTGGACTTAAAGGTCCATGTTAAATCGAACAAAAGCTCTTGATTATTACTTGATTACAATTACCCAAATTGTAAAATGATTACATAAAAACTTTTACATGAAAAAGGCTCATAAAACCCATGCCTCGTACATTGCCATTTAACCAAGTCATCCCACGTAGCACTCATCCCCATTGTACCACCAACGAAACCTGAAATATTAAAGAATTAGCTGCGAAGCCCAGTACACAATAATATAAGCACTCGCCGCATGTAATGCACACTTAGGCTAATGTAACAAGCATGATTTTAAGTTTAATTAGATGTAAGTTATCAATCAAGCATTCCCAGCGTTCCAAAAATACAAACACGTACAAGAGTACTCATGATTCTCGCCAAACAAATGGGGTAGGGTTCCCTTAACGGATCACGCACCGAAGAGGGGGGTTCGCTAAGTCCCCGACACTTATCAGAAAGAAAAGAAAGAAGTAGTCTCATACATTTCAATCCCTCACAAACAACCATCAATGAGCACGATCCATTACAACGCTTTATGCAAGAGCCTACAGCCCCACAGAACTCCGTTGCAACTTCTCTCTAGCTCATAATTGATCGTCGGATTTCGGAATATCCCCAGTTGATTACCCACTTGTCCTTACCACGCATTATGTGGGGGCCCAAGTGCCTACTACTACCACATCATCCCAGGGTTGCGATCAGACTCGCAACCCAGTCCGAGAGTGCTAATCCTGGAGTAAACGGCCAAGCAGCAATCAATACTCGTTTTAATCGAGTTTAAGTTTTAGTCCGATTATCACAACTCACCTAACAAACAACACGCAATTACTGCGTACCTGTTGGTCAACCTGAGCTTGTTATCCATTTCCAAATCAAGGTCCAATAACTGTTCATAATCGAAATTAAAATCAGTTTATGACTAACCATCTTTAACCCATTTATCTTATTTGTTATACCTAAGTTGTATGGCCTTAATCATTTAGTTCAATTACTAGGTTACGTTGACTAAACTCAATCAATCTAATTCATTTTAGCTTAAAAATATTCATTTTATACTTAACTATATGCACTTAACTAGTAAAACAAGTTTTCAACTTTGTCTGTTTACATAATAGCTCAAAACAAACGAAATTTAGGCCTTGATACTTTTAAAATTTTCAAAAACTTAAATCATGGAAGTTTTAGATCTCTTTTTAAGCTTTTCGTAGCCTCTTGAATCACCTCAATCCGAGTTCAAACAAAAAAGTTATTATCAATTTATGAAACAATACCTCAAGTAGAGAGAAACACGAGGGAAGCACGATTGAATGCATACCACCATGTTTCTCGTGAATTTTTTTCATTATGGAACACAGTGAGAAGCATGGTGGGAAACATGTCCTCATGTTTCCACCATGTTTTTCTGTGTTTTATGAACTTCCTTTGCGTTTTTGGTCCAAGAGAAACACGGTGGGGAACATGATGTCGTATTACCCTCGTGTTGTCCTATTTTTCACTTTTTCTTCGTGTTTTAGAGGCCAGATAGAAGCACAGTAGGAAAACACAATGTTGTGTTTCCATTGTGCTCTTCTGGGTTTACGCTTTTGTGTTTTAAACTTCATTTTCTTTATCAAAACAAGTTTTTAAACAAATCTTATGGTGATTTAAGGGTACTAGATGTTCATATATATGCCTAAATTCAACTACATTCATGTTCCATGTGCTAAAGTATGATAAATTTAAGATCAAAGCTCAAATCATCTATGTTAGCGGCAACTACTAAGATTATCATGATTTCATTGAAATTTCCAAGTGTTTCTAGTGAATCTCTTTACATAAATTACTCTAACATCCATTACACTACTTTCTACTCATTCTATAATCTTGTCCATAATTTTCAACACATAGAAATATTTATTTCTCCTCAAAGTTAGTCTACAACAGATTTTAAATCGAGAACATGTTTATCTTCCTCTTTCTTACTTTTAGACATGTCTCAATTCCTTATTGTCACAAGTTCGCCTCAACAAAGGTCGAGTTTTGTGTTTTTACCTCATTGTAGCAGCTGTAAGGTAATTCTCTAAATCCAAAACACTTGCAAAACTGATTTTCTTGCTTCCTTTCCTTCACTTCCTACCAACATCCCTATATTAGAATCTACGTCTAAAACACCTTAAACATTGCTTTTTGATACTTGAAATCAGCATACTCACCTTGTTTCAACTGGAAAAGATGATTATATACTCTAAAATCACTCTAAAACCCAATTTCTCGCAACCCATGTCATGACCCAACATACCCAAGTCAGTTTTCATACTTAAAATACTAAAATACTCACATTTTGATGTCTTAAAATTTCATACTTACCTTGACACGAATTTTGTTGGGATGGTGTGTCTCCTTCCTCTTCTATCACTGCTTCATCCTCTCCATCTTCCTCATATAAAGACGTGACAAACTAATTAATGTTACATTTTTACTAATTTCATTTATTTAGCACTAAGAAGGAGCTAGGGTTGTAGAGCACTTTACCTTAGGTTTTTGGAGGGCTTCATGAAAGGGAAGGAGGCAGAGAAAGAGAAAAAGAATATTTATACAAGTAAGGAATGACAGAATTAGGGTTTTAGATAAGGGGATGGGTCTCCTTTTTGAGTTTTTGTCATATGGCACGATCTGGTGCATCTAATCTCACATATGCAAGACTTTTAGCTCCTCTTAAATAGTTTGGGGCTTTTAATTTAACTCTTAGGCTAATAATGATTTAATATATTATTCAAATCTAATTTATTTAAAATTTTGAATCTTTAATACGCGTAACTTCCCAAACAGGGGGAAAATCAAAATTTTGCAAAACCAAAGCTTCTAATGACATCACTTAGATTTTTCTTGCAAAAAAATTCATTTAAAGGACTGCTATGAAATTATAATTTAATTTATCTCGATATTTGAATTGCTTTTGAGTTTTCAAAATTTTGGTTTTCGGTTTGTAACTAATTTGGAAAAAATTTAGCAATTTAAATCTGTACATAAATCAAACTGGATTCCATTGACCTTATTTAATTTTTTATTTATGATGATTGGTATTTGGATCATTTCATATTATTTAACAGAGATACCGAATTGGACATATTTTGAAAGTATAAGTACTAAATTATCAAAATATAAAGACAAGACAATAAATTACTAAATATTAAAAGTAGAGGTACTTGACCTGTCATTATCCTCCTTTTGGATAGTAAAGCCTTTTTTTCTTTATGAGCAAGTTGAGATTTGTTTGCTAAAATAAAACAAAATCAAATTCAATATTGATTATGGTTTCAATCTATATATAAAAATGACAAAAATGTCATCTAGGCTAAGGTCTAGTACTCCTAACATTAGCACAAAGAATTCTTATGCATACCATTTCACATCTTACTTTTGAGTAAGGTGGTAGAGCTTAACCTTTTACTTCTCTTTAACATTTTAGGCAAAGAATTGGTCTCAAAATTCCTACACAAAATCAACTCATAAAGGTAATCTTATTAACTTTTCTCTTCACTAAATCATCATGATATCTCTTAAATATAAGGCGCCACTTTATATTAGACTTCCACCTCAATAGACTTAATGTTTGATTCTCTTGCGGACTACATTACATTAAAGTACTTTGGCTTTAACACATCTATCTTGAGAGCCGATGTAATTATTACTTCATTAGCTAGTGCCAACTTACAAGTTGTTAACTGTGTATTGATATTTTCGATCTCATTTGCCGTGGTCATAATAACTACATTCATGGGTTCCATAACCCCCTTTTGCCCTAACTTCCATATCGGTAATCTCTCTTGTTGTAGCCCCCATGTCTTCTATCTTGATATCATGATTGTCATGTTTTTCAGACCATTTACGACATGGTTTAAAACCCCCAACTCTCTATATAGATTTTCCTTTTATCTTCTTGATGCGAGTATACAAATCTTTAAGCATATCATTCATCATGATAATACATACCTGTACCTTGTCTAATAATGTACCAAATGCCAATATCATGCCTCTTAATCGAGGTATTTGCCTAATAATAAGATGCTTTCCCTAGTAACAACCTGGACATTGAGCTATGTTCTTAAAGATACCTTCACTTTCACTCTGTACTTGAGCTTTGATAGCATTTCTCAAGGAAATTTTACTCAATGGTGCTCCCCTTTAAAACTTAGGCACTCTAAAAACTAATCCATAGTTCTATATTAGTCTACCTTACAACATAATGATTTTATAAAAGGAAAGTAAAGTGATATGCCTTGGAAGAAGAGCTTTCATTTGTGAATGGATGATTAGGGGAATCTTATATATAAATGTCATTTTTTACGTTGAATGATTGAGGTCAATTCAATAACAAACGTAAATCAACTACACTTGTTTTTCGCTTTACCTATTTGTATATATAAAATTTACATGCTTATAAGAGTAAGACATTTTAGCAATCATCAGTTTTTAACCATAATTGATCGATCCTTTCTAGTTAAGCCCTAAATAAGCTCCAATTTATGGCTCCAAAAAATTTATCTATATCATATATCTTTGTTCGTTTTACTAGGTATTATATTAAAACCGAATACAAATGCAAAACCATATGTTTAGAGAAAATACTAGAAAGAAGCGAGATAGGGGTAATGGTGGGCAAACTTATTTTGTTAGTAAAAGATAGAATACAGCATATATTTTTTTTCTTATTTAAATATATTATAATAATTAATTTTCTCCATGTTTAAGCTCCCCTTTTGGTTCGTCCCTGCATAAAACTTACATTAAAGTCATTTCTTTCAACCTAAATTAGAACTATGGACGTATAAGAGGTCGATGCATGGTGTTCCACTTTATAAAGAGTATTGTTGAACCATGTGGTTATTACAATCTTATTTTGATGAGAAAATACATTGCAGAAATGCTTCATAACTTAGTTAAGTTACGTTTAATAACCAAAATATGTTTATGATATGTTTGAGCTATGTGTGCATACATATGTTTATCTTTTTTTGTGCTTGTTGTTGCATGTTGTTTTAAACATGTTTTAGGCCTTGATTCCTTTGGAATCTTTTAAATCTTAAAACATAAAATTGTAGAGTTCTCTCTAAGCTTTCCGTAGTATTTTGAATCACCTCAATCAAAGTTTAGATGAGAAAGATATGACAAAAATACGAAACAATGTCGAATTGATCAGTGGCTACCATGGGAAAGACTGTGCCATCTATTATGGACGTTATTCTAATTTTCAAGAGAGCAACTTGCACTAGCTAACCAGTAAGGATTTAGACTGGCTCACTAGTAGGTAAAAAATAACTATTATAGACTTTGAAATCCAATCATTGGTGGCTGTTTTGAGGGGCAATGGACAGCTTTTGTAGAGAGCTTAAAAATAGAAGCATTGGAGTGTTTTATGTAAGAAAGTGGAGCTTAATTCTCATAGATTATGTCAAAATACTCTCTTAATTTATTTTTGGATTAGTTGAGTAAAAATGTGATTAATGTCGTAGTAAGATTTGTGAGCAAATATTGTAAGGTACTAATCATATGTTTTTTTGTATTTTATTTATAAGTATTTTAGTGAGTCCTCTCTTGTTTGAGACATAGGTGAAGTTCTCATGTATTGAGGCACTTGTGTGAATTCCTTAATTGTGAGGCATTGTTTGATTGAACGAAATGTGTGAAGTTCTCCTTGAGTAAGGCGGTTTGTAGACTATAGAGACTAAGAGGCATGCCGAACTCTACATTATATCGCGGTGCAAGCTTTCCTTCTCTTATCTATTTATTGTCGTTGTTACTTGTATTTGTTGAATTGAGCATAAATTGACATAAGAGATAATGATTGGTTAGGTGAAGGTAAAATCAGTTTAGAAACCCGCTTTGTAGCTTCCATTTTCACATATGTGTAAAAGCCTAGTTGTTTTTCGCTCTTTTATTAACAACCGAGTGATGCATGGTTTTTTCAACAAGTATGTCTTAAAATTTGAAATCTAAATGTACTTGTAACATTCAATATATAGTAAAATCAATCTCACTATATATGGAATGACATATTAATGCTAATTATAGTATAGCAAATTATGATAACATTCAAGTTATTTCTTGAAAATGTGCAAGGAGATCTTAAAAAATATTTTTTCGTAAGAAAACAAAAAAACTATTTGGAAAAAGAAAAGATACAGTTAATATGAACATTTAAGAATAACATGATCCACTCTAAAACTATATTATATTTCCACAATCAACAAAATCTTTTGATCTTGTAGATACAAAATGTTTTTTGCTATAGTTTTGAATAATAGTCGAGGAAATATTCAAAATTTTCACTAAGATACAAACCTTATTGAGCTAATTATGAAAGCAACACTGACAACTTGTTTAAACTTCATTTGCTTATTTTCTTTCAAATTATTGTCGTCTTAGATTTGTAAGACAAATGTCTTTTCTTTCCTCAGGGAGATAAAGATCTTTGATTTACTCATGGGTATAGTAAATATGTCGCAACACACAAGAAATAGTTCGCAAGCACATAGGCTAGGCATGACATGTAAGGCATGCGAAAAAAAAAAACAAATGCATGAGCATACACGGGTCAATACATAGGCATGTGACATGTAATGAACACAAAATAAGTAGGTCGGCATGGCATGTAAGCACACAAACTAGCATACAGGCCTTTTTAAAAAAACATTGAGTGTATCATTTTTCAATTTTTGTTGTCCTGCATGATTATACCGAGGTTGTAATCTTCCCTAAACCTACCTTTCTAAGGGAGGATAGCTTACTACATGGAATGATATATTTGTAATGGCCATTGTTTTGACCAGCTCATCTCATGCTTCTCTATCATTAAATTACTAATGGATGGGGTCGATTGTTTTATTTTTAGTAATGTTGTCATTGGAGCGCTCTTCAACTATGTCATGGCTTTTAGCTTTAAGTGAGTAAATGTGTCGGTTCAAGTGTCTCTATTGTTGTGCGACCTACAGGATAATTTTTTTCTTAGAAGTTTAACAATAGGCAACTCTAACATGTTCTTCTTCTATTGTTACTTCTTTGCTTTAGATGAAATACTTCCACATAGGAGCGGTCCTTTTCCTTGGTAACCCATATTACTGTTGGTTATAACAGAGTCCATGTTACTTTGTGATGGGTTAGATTGGTCAGTTATGGTGAAAGTCATTGCCTATAAATAACAGTAATTAGAGCTAATCATACAATAATGACAAATGATATGCATTCCTCTGGGTTTATGACACTCTAGTTTGTATGGGTGTAGGTGTAACTAACTACCTAAAGCACACGTAGAATCATCATCTCATCCTGATTTATAGGTTGATCCACCACATGACCTACTACACAATATGGCAAAGGAAGAACTCAAGTAATTAGTTTGCTAAAGATTTCTTGATAATGGACGCAGTATCGTAGGGTAACCATTGGATGTTAGCTACTTGGTTGTACAATGCTTCTGATGGGTTCTTAGGAGAAAGGACTCTCACCTAACATATGGAAGGCTGATCATTGTCCTTCTCTAAACATGCGGATTTAACCTTTTAGGTTATGCCAAAACGGAAGTAAAGGGAAAATTCAAAAGGGATGACATACAAAAGAAATTGCATTTCAGATATGATCTGAATGCATCCAATACTACAGACATGGTGATCGAGATCAACACAACATGGTTAGGGAGAGGAAGATGGCGACTGAGCGAACCTGAACCTCAACATCAAAGAATACTTATCTTAGCATGATCTGACGGAGGAAGAAGGGCATGACTAAACACAACATCGAGCTCGGTAGGTTTGGCATGGCTCGAATAATGGAATGCATGGAGCATATCAATAAGATCTAACTAGATATCGACATAAGTTGGTTTTCGAACTAGGAACTGGCCCAACCCATTACCACCAGTTCTTGAATAGGGAACTAAACCGCGAGTGACGGGTCCGAACTGTCTTATGACCTATTATGTCTAGCAAGTTAGGAAGGTTCATCTAGAGCTACTAGTTTAGGTAAGTCTTGAACCGTTTGGTTAAAAATCGACTGTGGACCCATGGATCTGGTAGTTCCATTACGATTCTAGATGAAACTGAAGGTAAAAAAAAAAAAAGAAAATCGAAACAGGAAAGTAAATGCAAATGAGGAACGTGTTAGCATTGGAAAAAGGGCTAAATTCAAAATTCATGCAATGTCACATTTGTTGAACTTGTATGTCCAATGTAAACTTTGATGTTGAAATTAGTTGCATACTTAACCACTCAATTGTGTTAAGTTACATTTAATTAGTCAAACAATTTGAATGAACAAAAATGCTTGAAAATATATGTCTTTTGGTGGTGCTCTATTTTTTGCAGGTTGATTCAAGAATGATTTAGACCTTAATTCATTTGGAAACTCTAAATGTCAAAATATGGCAGTTGTAGAGCTCTCTCTAAGCATTCCATAGCATCTTGAATCACCCAAGTCGGAGTTCGAAACGAGAGAGATATGGCCAAAATACAAAAACACATCAAAGCTGTCAATAATGTACCGGCTCGCAGGTTCAAAATGCACCAACTCGTCGGTCCAAAGTGGAAAAATGTGAAAATGATCAGAACTTGTTGAGTGTTCGACTTGGACTAGCTCGTCAATACAGCTAAAAACCAGTCATTATGGGTTGTTTTATCCGACCCATGGAAGATCTTTTAAACGATAACGGCTAGACTTCTCTTGAGGTTTATAAATAGAAATTTGTAAAGACTTTTTAGTAATTGAAAAAGCTTACTTCTTGTAAACAATATCTTATAAACACTTTCAAAGCATTATTTGTGATTCGTATAGTTTGAGAGCAAAAAACTTAGTATAGTGCTATTTGTTTTATAATTGTAATCTTTGTAAAAGCACTACACTATAGGGTTTTGTGAGCTTGTTGGTGAAGTCTTGAGTTAAATCTTGTGAGTTTGAGATTATAACGAATTAACTCAAACATTTGTTTGTTGATGTGTTGAAGTCCTCTATTGAGGCAAATATTGTTGATTGAATAAAGTAGTGAAGTCCTCCATTGAGGGAGGCATTTGTTGTGGACCGTGGAGTTAGGGATGGACCGAACACCACTTTAAAATCGCCTGCAAACTTCCTTTTCGCTATCTCTCTATTATTATTGTTGTTGTTTATATTCGTCATTGTGCATGAATTAGACTTTTAGTTTAGAAACTAAATTGTTTTTAGTCATAATCTGTTTTTCCTTAAGTGTTACTAGCTATCAACAACATGGCCATGGGTTTGAGCAATGTAAAAAGTAAAAAGGACAAACAATGAGAATCAAATAACATTTAATGGTGTAGAGGGATAAATTTGATTATATTTCAATATTTAGATTTGTCCATTAGGCTAAGTGACAGGGCCTAGAGAGTCTAGTCTATACTTGGGACGACTTATGGAAGATTTAGCATGGTGGGCTTAGAGTAAGGATCGTTGGACTAGCTTGCCTACTCTCAACCTTCTTAGAAAAACTCATGTACTTAAAAGAGGCTCTCCATGGCTTGAACTCGATATAAGCCCATAGAATGATCCATTAGAAAAAGATCCATCTCAGTCGTTGATGCTCCATGTGATCTAACAAATGTTGTCAACTGCTAAACTCTATAAATAACTCTAAAGTCCTTATCATTGAGGATTTTTCAGACATTCAGAGAAATAATATTGTGCTATCGGATTGTAATCCTAGAGATCAAACAGGGTTTAGAACGAAAAACACGTTATCTCTCTTTAGGAACTATAGGGTTGATGCTACATAACTCTTTCTCCCTATCATCTCTCCATAAGTCATCCTTACGTGCCATTGCCAAATCATTCTTCTGAAAGACACATGAAGCATAGTTAAATGCTACACAAACGTGATCACTGCAATTGAAATGATGCAGCTCTAGGCTTATCTTCTCCCCTTGCAGCTTTTGAGAAGAAACTGGTGAAGTACCTCTTTTTTGTTAAAAAAGGTCTTTTATAAAGTAAGATGAAGTACGGTACCTTCCATGTGTTTACCTGGGGGTGGTCCTCAACTTATTGGACAATGACAGAATAGGAGTCATCTATCATTGGCGACCTCCTTAGCAAATGGGAAGAAAAAATCAATTAATGTATCACTAGGTCTGTATCTCAAACTACTAGTAATGTGCGCTAAGCTATATGGATTCTATGTCATTTAAATGTTTATTATTTTATAATACAAGTCATTTTCTTTATCAAAGTTGTTATTGGCCATTTTGCTTTGATGAAAAGTATTCCTTAAATAAATTCATTATTCTTTGTGTTATATGCTTTAATAGTAAAACCATAAGGAAAGAAATAACTTTATTCTAAATCATCCTTAGTTGTTCATTATATGGAATACTAATGAATTAAGACTGGTATGTTGGCTAAATGATGATCATGGATATGAGATATCGATTCAGCACATGGATACATATAAGAGTACATTGAATTAGAATAACCAAATATGAGAATGCTATATAAATCAATGCAATAAGTATTTCTCATTATAGTGTTATTTTATTCCTTTGACCTGATGGCACCATGGATTCCTACATAGCACGTTCCATGTTTTCATTCTGTTCTTCATTATCTTTAATTGGATAATTTAAGACTGTAATTAAACATGTAATAAGTCATGTAGAGGAATATGAGTGTTTGTGAAGGAATTTGTTCCTCTCATTAATTTGAGAGAGATATCTTTTGGGCTTCTTGATAAGTAAGATTAAAAAATGCATGGCCGTGCTATAATGAATAAATAAGGAGTTATCAATATCATTTGTTTAAGTCAGTAA
The DNA here is from genome assembly GCA_024138025.1 of Combretum micranthum. Taxonomy (NCBI): domain Eukaryota; kingdom Viridiplantae; phylum Streptophyta; class Magnoliopsida; order Myrtales; family Combretaceae; genus Combretum; species Combretum micranthum. Next base: position 5,289 of record JAMXBD010003402.1, on the reverse strand, counting down.
TACTCTGGATTCAAGAAATGCATGATTAAACAATATAATAGTGTATTGATCCACATCTTATGTTTAATTATAGTGTAACAAAAGGACTAAATAATAGACTGTTAATAGGTAGAGTTGGATCACCGATCTTCACTTAATTTAGGTAGGTATAATGTCTTGTTAGAGACCAATTATGTATTGTAGGCCTAAAAGGTATTTTAGGGTTACTGCCAATATTAAGTAAACCTATATGGTTACATATAAAGAATGAATCGATCGGATCATGGGTTATTTTAGATAACCATATTGGGACTTATATAATTATATATTATTCTTAATCAAATTAAGAATAATAAATAATCATTAAAAAAAATTATTTTATAAGACACATGTCGTTTTGATGGAGAAAAACCCTAATAAGATTAGGGTGTGTAACCAACAAACACAATATCTTATAAATAAAAAGTGATGGTCACCTCTAGGGCTCAACTGACGCTCACCGTCACATTAGAATGATAGAGATCTGTAAGTAAAACGTAGAGACCCTTTTGTGAGAAATTCCCAAAAATTCAGAATTGTTCCAACGTACTAGCACACGGATAGAGATCTGGTTAGAAATTCATTCTTGTGGATACAGTAGAGGGTATTCGCGCTTGCAGCAACTATTGATCCGAAATTCCAAAGCTTTATAAAAAGGTATATTGCAATCCCTTCTTGATTTAATTGAATTGCATGGATCCGCCTTAGAATTAAGGTTTAAAAGAAATTTTCATATTCCATTGTGAGATCTGTTTTTGGATCGTCAAATTCCCAACACAAATGTGTTAGGTTCTTTTGTTAGCTCCCTTTAGCTTCAATTCAAAGAGAGAAGCTCAAAAGTCAAAATTGGTGATACACATGTAAACATCTCATTATGTATATAATTATCATATTCTTTTTTTTATGGTTTAATCTATATATATGTATACATTTTTTTATATATGTATTTGGGTGTGTGTAATTATGTTAGAACATATTTTTCATTAAAAAAAAAATCCAGGCGGTTCACTTTTCTTATGAAACCGAAACTAAACTGTGAGACCTACTGGTTCCCTAGAACTGGGAATCGACCCAGTCTTCATGGATTCGATTTTGGTTCCACTAAAATGGGACCTGTGAATAGATTGTTCGACTTCGAAACTGGACCTGAATCAACTAGTGCCAATATCTAAGTCCAATAAGAGCAAGGGCAAATGATTAATGAAAACCGTGAATTTATTAGTGAAAGTCGTTGAATGCTTAGTGATCAACACCAAATGCTCCAAAAATATCAATTCTTAGTTTGACCAAATGGCTAAATTTCACAAAAACTTTTTCTAATGGACGTGTTGCTAATTGGGGTTCGTCTACCACTACCACCACTATCACCATATCATCCCTTCGACAATGATGGTCAAGATTAGCAAGGCGCCCAATCGTCTCACTTGCCATTTTTTTTTTCAGAAATAAATTAATTATGTATTTTTCCAGTTACTAATGTAATTAGTAACGTAGTAGTTGTTAGTGGAATAATAAATTACACTTTATTTCATCGTTTAATTTCAATTTATTAGTTGTATTGACATTGTAATTTTTTAAAAGTTAATTTGAATAATTTCCATAATTTAAATTTTTATAACCATTGAAAAAAAAACTAGAGTTGGAAATAACAAAAAATCGTACAAACTGTGTGGAACTAGAGATAGGCATGCAACACGACATGAGAGAAGAAAAGCATTGAAGCACGATACGCAAAGCACACAAGCACGAATGGCTAGATAGTGAAAGTATGTGTCACATAAAATTTGGCATGTGGATGACATGATTATCATGCCATGTGGCTATCATTATCTCATTTTATAGTATTGTTTAATATTACTTTTCCCATCGTGTTCTGTTGTAGAATTCTTAAGATTTTCCAGTAGAATGCATAATAAATAATTATAAGGTAGAAGTGATTATAACCCGTGTAAATTGAAATCAAAACAAATTAAAATTATTTTTTGAAGATATAATTTCAAGTAGTCATTTTTTTGGATTTTTCATTCCCGCAATATGAAGGAAGCTCATAAGTTATAAATCATTATCGGGGGACATTGTATTTATGTTATGGTGTTTACAAATTACTAAATAATTAAGTGAATAATTATGGATTATTTTAAAAATAAGTGTCTTGTTTCTTAGTGGGGTAAATGTAAAATTTGGTGCCTCAATTTTGCACACAGATTTATTTATTTATTTATTTTCGCTAGAACATAATTATTCATTCTATTAATAATAATAGAGTAAGATTCACACATAAGAATAAAATCCTAACAAATAATTAAAGAGATGGGTCTGAAGATTTTATAAAAAATGAGTACATCTTTTACAACTAAATGTTGAAATATCCTTTTACAATATAAACTATAGAGAGAATGAAAAATTAATACTTTAGCTAGCAAAAATTCCATAAAGAGACGAAAAAGAAAGAAAAAAAAGGGGAAAGCCCTACTCATTCTAAAATTTATCGATACTTCAATATTACCACGGGCATCATAATTTTAATCCAACCAAATCTACAAATGTGTGATTTGAAGGTAAATAAATAATATCGATGGATTGATAATAATGAGAGTGATATAAAAAATCCAATCTAAGATGATATGGGTACCAAGTTTAAAATTAAGAAGAGTAAGGCACGTATCTACTGTAGATGTACAAATTTGATTACAAAGGCCTTGAGCCTAATTCTTATTTGGATTTAACTCTTTGGGCTAATGTGACAGGGCATAAAGAGTTAAGCCCAATCCAATTGGGATGATCATGGGAGTTTTGGCGTGGTAGGCTTGGAGTAGGGCCCGTTGGAATTATTCTACCAAATTCCAACCTTTCTCAAATTGGCTCACACACACATTACAATGAAGGCCTTAATGGGCCTGGGTCCATAGGGAGCCCCTTAATATCCATACGAGAGGGACTCATCCTGCCGTTGGTTGTCTGTTCATCTGACGGACGACATCGACGGCCAGATTCTCTATAAATACCTTAGTCCTTCCTCATTTGGCGGGGGCGAAATTTGGAAACCGTCGTGCTGTCGGATTTCCATTTAGTGATCATTACTCGACTCACTCAAGAAGCACACAATATTCGTGGTACTTAGTGAGGTTGATGCTCAATAGCTCCTTACCTGTCACACGAGTGTTAGAGCCTATTGAGATTGCCTATCCTCTCCTACACGATACTCTCTTGAGCATCTATCAAGTGTTGTTTCCCTAGGTCACGCGTAGTGCGATAGTCACGCAACACGCACGTGATCGTTGCACCGGATTATACCACACATTTTTGGCGACTCCACTGGGGATAGGGAAATCAACACTAGGTGATGGCACCTCCAAGGAAGAGATCTGCGATCCCACTGAGGGCACGACTCAAGAGTTAATGTTAATCCCCGAGACTGCTGAACATGACATGCAGCACTTGAGGATGTGAACTAACTACTGGTGCTCAAATCGACAATGCTGCGATTTGCGTGCTGTGCAAGAAAATACCAAGCAGTCAATCAATCAATGCAAGAGTCTGCAAGACAATTCCAACAATTCATGACAATATTTGTCAGTACTGCATGAAATAGCTGCTATTGCTGCCACGCAACAAGGTGCGACTTCGTCGACCCCTGTTGTTATTGCGCAAAACGCGCTTCTCAGGCACCTCAAGTTGCTCCACTGTTAATTTATTCCTATTCTGAACAAGATCTACCAGAGTTGGAGAGCAAATCCTCCATTAGATCCTCAATCACGCAACCGCTTGCACCTCAGGTAATGAATACTGGAATACAACTTGGAACACCATCAACTTCCCAGCTGCATTTACACGCTCAACTTGGAGGATCTTCATCTCACAGGCTACACACTAATTGTCATTGGTGGACCTACTGTTCAACCAATGCGACTTTACTCCAAACGGCCATCAGCTACGCAGTTGAGTTACTACTTCAACTCCTAAAGGTACTTTCGTCACGAAGGAAGATCTGGACATTACTAAGGGAAATACAAGCTAAGTCTGATGTGGGAGTATTGGATCTAAGTCATTACCCAATCAACGTATTGCTGCTAAGCCATATCCTCAGGATACGTGAGTCCAAAATTCATGCTATTCAATGGTAAAAAGGGAAGTGCCAAGGAAACATTTGTTGAAATTCATTGAAACAGTAGAGGTTTATGGATTTGATGATGATTTAAGTTGAAAGAATTTTTTAAGTCCTCACAGAGAAAGCGTAACTTGGTAGTGAATCTTCCCCTGGATCTGTAGATTCATGGGCAACCATGTGCAAAATGTTCCTAGAGAAATTTTCTCCAACAAGAACGAGTGGCCTTGATGATATGGGACAAATCCGTCAAAGCCAAGGAAGAATTGATGGATTACATTGAGCGCTTCAGGGAGAGTTCATTACATTCAGAGACATATGTGATGAAAGAGAGCTAGTGAAAATTTGTATCAAGGCATGTCACTGAGTATGCAGTGCATTTGGAAAATCTCTCTTAGCTCATTCTCCACTTTGGTTTGAGAATGCGCGAAGGACCAATTATTCGGTTGCACGACAAAGAGGAGGAAGTGCTAAGTTTAATAAGAGAGAACCATCGGTGAATTTGGCTCAAAGTGAAGATTTCAAAGAAGGAAAGAAACCAAGAGTTGAGAAGCCCAAGGGGAGAGGGTAAAAGAAGCACAAACTTATCCTTGCTAATGGGAAAGGTGTACGCTGTTGCTAGAACAATGGTTAAGAGATGGAAATCTCAAATCTCCCAAGAGTAGAATGTTTGCAACTCAGGAAGAAAAAAATTAATCTAAATTTTATAGATTTCAAGGATGTGGGGCATCCTACTAAGGATTGTTTTACTTTGAAGAGGATCTTTAATGAAAGAGTTGAGAACGGTGAACTTATATCGAGAATAATGATGTCGGAAATACCCACTTCCAGCTCATGGCAAAACGTGGTGCTGTGAATGCATTGCCATGATTACTATAATGGAGTCAACAGCACAAATAGTTGTGAGGACATGAAGAAAATGACAATACACTCAGAATTGAAACTCATGGGGATGATATATGTCGTCTTTACTTTACTAAAGACTTCAATTTTAAGAATTTCTTTGATCTCTTGGATTGATGATCATGCACGATTTGCGCAACGACTGTGCTTAACAAATTGCGCAAGGTATTATAGCGGATGCGACATAGTTCAACCTAAGAAAGGAGTGTCTACAAGGGATTATGCAATTACATTTACTAGAACTGATGCAACTGAAGAACTTC